>PVHX01012367.1:0-59635 GCA_004024805.1 Geosciurus inauris
TGTTTATCATGGAAGGTTTTTATTTCATCATCAAATCTGAAGCTCAGTTTTGCTGGATATAGGATTCTTGGTTGGCATCCATTGTCTTTCAGGGCTTGTAATATGTTATTCCACGATCTCCTGGCTTTTAGTGTTTGGGTTGAAAAAATCTGCTGAGATACGAATTGGTCTCCCCTTATAAGTAATCAAGTTCTTCTCTTGTGTGGCCTTTAAAATTTTATCCTTATTCTGTATGTTGGGCATTTTCATTATAATGTGCCTTGGTGTAGATCTGTTGAAATTTTGTACGTTTGGTGTCCTGTAAGCCTCTTGTATTTGATTTTCCATTTCATTTTTCATACTTGGGAAATTTTCATACTTGGTGGGCCTGCCTCTGCTGGTATCTCTGGAGTGACTCTTGCCCTGAATTTGGGCTCCCCAGTGGCTAGAGGTAGCAGTCCCTGGTCTCCCTTTGTCTGGACAACTGTGGAGGTTCCTGAGGACAGATCAAGTCCCTCTGCTGCTCCTGCCGGTCCCCAGGAACTCTGGAGCGGAACTGCGGTGGGCCCAGGCCGCCCTTGGGTGGGGCTGTCTCCGCTGGGGTCTCTGAAGTGATCCTTACCCTGAATTTGGGCTCCCCAGTGTCTAGCGGCTGGGGTCGTGTGACCACGGGAGCAACTACTAGGGGCCCTGCGTCATTGGGTGGGCACTGGAGCCAGGTACCACGTGTAGAAGCAGTCCCCGCCCTGGGCGAGCCCTGGGCTGGGGCTCCGAGCCACCCGCAGCTGAGCTCCGCCATGGCTTGCTCCTGAAGTCACGCTGCTTGTGGCAACCGCTGCTGCCTGGTGGCCCTGCCTACACGCGCAAGTGAAATTCCTGCGGGAATAGCTGTAGAATGGTGTCCAGAAGCTGGCTGGGAGATGGTATTTCCACAACTTCAATCTCCGGTTCTGGAGAGACTGAACGCAGCGTCCATCTAGGCTGCCATCTTGGAACCCAGCCAGCTAAACTTGAAAATTAATAAGGGAAAAAGCTCAAGTAGTGTTAATATAACTACCAATAAACTATGCTATAATGAAAATTAGGATGTTTGTGTATGTTTGTGTGTGGGGATTGTTGTGCACTTATGTCCATCTTCTCTTATAGTAAATGAGACAATTTTAGTCATTTATTCATTGGTCTTTTATTTTTTCCTTGGTGCTAAAGATTGAACCCAGTGTCTCATGGATACTAAGCATATGATCCACCACTGAGCAACAATCCCAGTCATGGTCAAGTACCAGCATCTGGAGAAAAAAAAAACTTCCTGAAGTCATGCAATATCTTAAAATTAACATATTAATATTTATAATTAATTAATTTTGAGATTTCTAAGAGAATCATGTATTATATACATCAAATACAGGTCAGATGAAATACTAAAAAACAGTAAAGACTGCATGAACTTTGTCAAAAGACTTACGGGCACAGGACATTCCATTCTCTACATTCCATTGTAGAGAATACTCTTAGTTTCTTCTGTCCATTGAACATGCATGGTAAAGACCCATACCAGGATCGCTTTTTTGCAAGACATCTGTCTAGCTTATCTTCAGAAAAAAATGAGGAAAGTGAAGTATGAAAATAAAAAAAGAATTTGAATCCTAGTAAGTCAGGGGTACTCAATCATTGAGCCCCATCTCCAGCCCTAATTTTTGTTTTATTTAGAGACACGGTCTCACTGAGTTACTTAGTGCCTCGTCATTGCTGAGGCTGGCTTTGAACTCACGATTATCTGGTCTCAGCCTCCCAAAGTGCTGGGATTACAGGTGTGTGCCACCGCACCCAGCCTAACTTGACTTTCTAAAATTAAATCACCTGAGGGCTTTTAGGATGTCAGGAGCTATTTCCAGACTTGGTTTATTCTAAAGTAGGCTCTTTCAAACTTAACTGCCTAATGAAATATCTTGTAAACTATAAAACTACTAATTTCACTTTAGATACAAAAATGTGTAAGGCACAGGAGTGTTACCCAGAAGCTCTTCAGTAACAACCTGAAAGAGCTGGCCCTATGCATAGCCTCATCAGGTGAGCAGGCCCTCTTAGTATAGCTGGAGCCAAACCTGTTCCTGCTCAGCCAGGAATGAAAGGCTTGACCTCAAATTGTTCAGCAGTTTATTTTTAGGTTTTCCTAACTACACATATTGTTTTGAGGAAGTCAAATTGTACATGTTTGCCCTCCTAGCAACTGCATTCTTTTAGTACTGTTATAGTTCATTACCCTGCAGGCAGCAGGTCAAATTATTACGTTTTTATTTTTCTTCACATATTTTATAAAACCAATGTTTACTTGTAAAATACATTTCATTTCCTTTATAAATAAAATGACTTTCATCAAATTATCTAACACTTGGCCTATACATGAGTATATTAAAACACTGAGAGTTACCCTGTGGTTCCAGAGAGAAAGAACTATATTCAGGAACATAGGTCATGAAAGAACTATAGAAACAGGAACAACAATACAATACAATACTGAGTGGTGCATCAGGCAGCTAGTGCATTGACAAAGTACTGACAAGAGGATGCTTAGATTTGGAATTCTTAATCTTTCTTGGACACCAAATAAATGTCTTTTTGTTCTCAAGTACAATTTGTAGCCAGAAATAAATACAATACAAAATATATTTAGGAAAATCTGTTGAAGCAATAATACAATGGTTTATTATGTTGAGAATGAAATGAATAAGGGAGCTTTCCATATAATAAATATGGGAAAAATGATCGATGCTATATTTATCTAAAAATAATAAAAGAATTAAAAATAAGTATTATATAAACTTATTAAAATATTTACTTCCTAATTATTGGTTAGTATCTATCTTATAAAAAGTATCCATGTATCAGAAGAACTGCAATGCACAAGCAAATAATTCACTTTTCCAATAGTTTTCTTTGTTCTTTTAAGATTCAATATCAAAGCAAACACTAGAAATCACTGTGGTATTATTATAATGATTATGGTTTTATTTGTTATTGAGTATAAGAGAGAGCTCAGAAACATGTTTAGGGAAAGAAGTTGGATGGATATATGGAATGTTCATCAATATATAAATTGTCTGGATTTATGAGGAGTCAATGATCTTCCTTATTGTATTAATCTGATAGCATTTGGTGATCTTTGGAGAGAAGATACCCTACATTCATTTGACACACTGTGCAAGTGTTCTGGAGGTAACTCTGAGTCAATGGGCAAAGTTCTGCAAAGTCTGGTTGAAGATTAAAGTTAAAACACACATAATAATAACTTTCTTATATTTCAGTTATTTTCTCACCATGTATTCATAGAAGATGTAGGGTTATTCTAGAAAACCACACTTGAGTACCTTGGTTCCCATTTTTGTCATTTGTTGAAAGTGCTTCAAAGTATACCTATAGCTTTTGGAAGAATTAAAATTTTATGATGACAACATGTGAGGGCCAATTTATAGTACTTGGCATTAGCTGTTACATTGTCTGAAACTTCAAGCCATTTACTAAATCAATGATGAGTGCTGTCAGATTTTACCAACCTCCCTATAATGAAGCCATACTCTATAGAACATGCTAGGAATATTTTCAATATTTCATAAGAAATAAACCATTTATTCATATTTCCAAATCCCTGGATATCTATCTCTTCATTTTCAATTGTGCAGTAGCACATCTTGTCAATTTGTGTGTTTTCAGACGGTGATTTAGGTACTGTGAAACTTTGAGCGGAATATGGATGGTCCAGTTCTTGCTCTTTGTGATATTAAGAGCAAGCATCTTGGAAAGCACACATAGAACATGGCATTAATGCAGAACTCATTCACAAAAGAGTCTTCATGAAAACTAATCATGTGTGGATCATTGAAAATAATATTTTTGTAGGCTTTCTTAATTCTACCACTTTGTTGGTTCTGCTTAAATCTGCTTTTATCTTTTAAAATATTTGATCAAGTAATCCTTGATAATAACAGGTAGATTTCTTGCATGAGAGATGGTTTCTTGTTTTGTTTTTGTTTTTTTTTTTTCATTTAGAGTTGCATTGGAAAAGTGATCAAGGATAAATTAATAAAGGAATGATTATTGCCATAGGTTTAAGAAAAACCAATGAAGAAATGTTGTAGTGTCAGTGAGTTCTCACCAGGGACAAATACTTTTAGACTTACAAGAGCAGAAAGTGAGGAAGTAATAAAATCTGGAAAGAACACCTGAAAGAAGCAGCTTCCCACTAGAAGATATGATCTTCAGAGACAAGAGAAGATAACTTTCATTCCTAAAAGTGGATGTAGGAATGATCAGCATCTTGGCAGAGCAAATAAAGGGGGAAAATTCTCCACACAGTGCAGATTTATCTACTAATGATAGAAAAGACAGTGTACTCCGCCAAGGGCCCTGAAAGACTTGAGATATAAGGAACATCCTGGATGGAAGCATTTGCAGAGGGCTGACAGATTATCTGGTTAAAAAACTATGAGTCCCAAATTCTCAGTCACCTGATAAAATAAACAAGCAACATCTCTCCCCATTCCCCAATCTGTGGAGACAAAATCTCCCAGAATTGTATGCACGGAGGTAGCTCTGCATACTCAAGTATAGAAGGGAGCAATGAAGAATCAAGAAAGTAAAATGTAAGTGTAAATACCCTCTTGACTGAGCCAAACTCATTCCCCATCCCTGCCCCAACTTTTAGAACAATGGTATAAGTCTCATTCAAAAATTTAAAATCTGCATAAAGAAATTATTTACAATTGCATTAACACATCCCCCCTTCAAAAAAATAGTCTGGCCATATTATTACTTAAAGGTGAAGATCACAATGGAAAAATTCCCAAAGACCTAATTTCTACCAAATGCATCTCCAAAGAAATGTTAGCAAAGAGTTAGTGTCATAGAAAGCTTCAAAAAGAAAAAGGGTAGATAGAATTTTAAAAGCAAAAAGAAAAAAAAGTAGATGGAAAAAATGACTAGAAGAAACAAGTTGCAAGCTACAGCACTCCTTCTATTAAAAGTGAAAAAATTAAAAAAAAACAATGCTTTACTGGGAGAAAAAGGATTTTAGATGGAAATGAAAACTATGACAATTAATTAAAAAACATTAAAACCAATAAGAAGAGTGAGAATACCAAATGGTTAAAAGCCTAGAAAACAAAATGAAATAAATAGGAGAATAATATAATTTAAAAGATTTTAATTTTAATGTAAGAAGTAATATCTGACATAAAAATTTAAAAATGTCTATAAAAGAAAACATTGAGGAAGAAATTTTCACAGAGGTAATATTTTAAGTTTCCAGAATTAAGTGCTATCTCCATGTTTAAATGGCTTACCAAGTGCTTTGATGGATGAATAATAAACTAATCAAAACATTAGAAGCAAATTAGGAGTCTTTGCCTTACAAAATCAAGCATATAAGTGTAAAAGGTAATAAATTCACAAATGTTTGTGCAGCTTTTAAAGGATTAAAAACAGACTAATAGAGTTGTGTCTAAGGTTAAAAATAATTAAAATAACTAGATTCATTTCAAATAAAAGAATATTACAGGATATTTATCCTTGAGACACTTGAAGAGATGAATGGTTGGCACTAGATGAGTCACATGATGCTGAGGAGGTCACTTCCAAGGTGTCCAAGACTCAGTGGACTTCTCTGCAACATGAAGGTATTAGACCAAACCAGTGATTTTTTTTGAAATTTGTTCTAATAACTTACATATGACAGTAGAATATATTTTGATACATTGTAGACAAATGGAGCACAATTTCTCCTTCCTCTGGCAGAACATGGTGCAGTCACACTGGTATCGTAATCATACATGTAGATAGCATAATAATGTCCGTTTCATTCCATCATCTTTCTCATCCCCATGCCCCTCCCCTCTGCACAATCCAAAGTTCGTTCATTCTTCTCTACTCCCCCACTTCCCACCATTATGGATTAGCATCTGTTTACCAGAGGAAAAAATCTGGCCTTCAGGTTTTGGGTTTGGATTATTTCGCTTAGCATGATTTTCTCCAGCTCCATCCATTTACCTGCAAATGCCATCATTTCATTCTTCTTTAAGGCTGAGTAATATTCCTTTCGGTATAGGTACCACATTTTCTTTATCCATTCATCTGTTGAAGGGCACCTAGGTTGGTTCCATAGTTTAGCTTTTGTGAATTGAGCTGCTATAAACATTGATGTGGCTGTGTCACTGTAGTGTGCTGATTTTAAGTCCTTTGGGTATAAACCAAGGAGTGGGATAGCTGAGTCAAATGGTGGTTCCATTCTAAATTTTCTGAGGAATCTTCATACTGCTTTCTATAGTGGTTTCACCAATTTGCAATCCCACCAGCAATGTATGAG
Organism: Geosciurus inauris; assembly: GCA_004024805.1. Classification (NCBI taxonomy): domain Eukaryota; kingdom Metazoa; phylum Chordata; class Mammalia; order Rodentia; family Sciuridae; genus Geosciurus; species Geosciurus inauris. The sequence goes on from PVHX01012367.1 coordinate 6,335, forward strand.
TACACAAACCAATGACTTTTATCTTTGTTTCAGAGAGTCCTAGTGAATACAGGGAGAAGCAAGTGGACACATGAGCTTTGTTGTTATTGTTAAATACTTGGGGGTTTTGAATTATATGTCTTTAAAAAGTGATTTCTTCCTAAAAATGTATTCTTGGTAGGGAACAGCCATAGAAAATCCAGAGATCATGTGAGCAGGATCCTTGTCACAGAGGAATGTGTAGCACATGACATGAGAATTTAGTCAGCATTGAGTAAGAATTTTGTGCAGGTAGTTAGAGTCCTTGGTTAAAGAGGTTCGAGAGCAAGAAAGACAGCCTTGGTCCTAGAATGATGAAGATGCTGAAAAGACAGGTGTACACACCTGAAGTCAGAGGAACAGGTGTAATTATAACTTCACATCAGTTAAATGTGGATTTAAGGTGAGGAAATCAGTCAAAGTTTTTGTTCCTAACACTGAGTCATACATCAGAGTGGACAAGCTTCAAGGGTAATATTTCCTTATAGTTTTAAGACAGCAATTTAAATATTCTGGTGGTGAATATGCTGGTCTTAAATCTGCACTGGTGTTGAGACTATAGCAAGGAAGACAGATGACTCCCACTCTCAGCAGAAGCAATTCCAAGATAGGAAAGAGCAAATCATGCAGACAAATGTGACCTTGAGTTTCCTTCTGTTTTGCTTACACTGTGGAAAGGAACACAGTTACAGGGAAAAGGTAAAATGTCAGATTTGTAGAAGATGTGGAAAGAAATTTTTAAATTGGACCTCTGTAATGCTGATTGGGGATAGAAACAACAATGTTTAGAAAATTAAGTGGGATTTAGATGTAAATGAACATTTAAAATGTTAATAAGCACCTCTATTATAGAGACTTAATAATTATATGTTGACACAGTGAATAAATGCATGATATTTGAATGAAGCCTAACTTTTATTTCAATAATATCAAGAGTCATGGATATTCTGGTGAAGTAAGAGTATTCAAAAATGTTATTAGAAGATGAAAGTTTATTAAGCAAAAATATTTGTTGACATCTTATGTTAACAGACAAAAGTAGAATGCTCTGGCTAAATTAGAACAGGGAAAAAAGAGGATAAGAATTTCACTCACATAGCAACTTCTTTGCCCATTGGGTGCATCTGCTGTAGCATAATGCTTTGAGGGACACGTTTGAAAATCAGTATGGAGGCAGAATGTGTTTTAGAAACCTTTGGTTAAAGGTCATCGAGTTATTTCAAAGCAAGGATTAAATCTCCTTAGTTATTTAATGCCTACATATTTAAAACAGTCTTCTGCACACATTTTAGAGATATTAGTTGAGAGAATATTTGTGGAATAAAAGGATGCAAAAACAACTCTGCAAGGATATAATGTGAGTTCAAAGCTAGCTGATAAATTTTGTCACTAAAATCCCATTTAGCTTAGCATTACAGATATGTTGTTACTATGAGCTTTTTAAAGCTTCTCATCCATAACAACAATGAAAAATCTTATTTTGCCAGGGTGTGTATGCATCATTAATATTTCCTCTGGGAAAATAATAGTGTCTCTAAATTGGTACTCAAAACAGAAGTGAAAAGCTTTAGAAACTCTGTTGGATTCTAACAAGCCTCTAAGGATGTGTTTTCATTAGTGAGACGTCCCTCATAACTCATGATCAGATGTATCAGGGAAATATTAAATAATGTTTACTTCATGTGTTTAAGACTTTTTGTTTTTTATCTTCATATTAGTGTTGTTATTGTTCTCACTTATATAGATAAACTTATGAAACATAAATATTTTGTAGTTCTAATTTCAATTATAGAGTCTCAGATGCTCTGAGAATTCATTTATATTCCACCTGAGTATCTTGGTATTCTATTTAACACAAAATGTTTGTATGACATTAAAATATCCGAATGCTTTATTTTCACAATGCTACACACACTATTTGAAGAAAAGCTGCTTGAATATTGCTTCAAGTTTCAACTTCTCTTTTCATGCAGATAAAGAATTCTTAAAAGCAACTAACAGAAGTCAATCTTGGAATATTTTTCTCTGCCATGAATGCAAGTAGTAATGCTCTCATATTATCGCACTGCTTATTTTATTGTAATATAAGGCAACAGGATTTCTGAGGGTTCTATAGAAACTCAAAAATGTCCACTGACTTAAAATAGATAAATAACCTGCATTTGTCATCATTTATTAGCCCATTTCATTAATATTACAGATGTTGTGATTTATACTGTTTGAAAACATTATTTCTGATCCTGACTCATTTAAAGGGACACTGTTTTTCATCCAATTATTTACAAGGCCTGAGCAGTACCAAGTTCAAACTTCTGCTTTCTTTGAAAATTTGAATTTATAAGAGGAATTCCCTCCCATTAAAGTAAACTATCTGGGGCTGGGTATATAGCTCAGTGGTAGAGCACTTGGCTAGTATTCCTGAATCTCTGGGGTTGATCCCCATCATGGCAACTTAAAAAGAGAGACAGAGATCCATATTTTAATTTTTTTTGTATTACTAGATGTACAATCATTTAAGTTTAATGTTTCTGGAATAATCACCTACATAAATTGTGAAGTAAGATTAATGTACATGATATTATTGTCAACCAAAAAGATATGGAATTTTGAGGCTCACAGAAGCAGCACTTAAGAAATATTGAAAAATATTTGACATAGATGACTCAGGAATGAGTACATAAAAGATTTAGTAGAGTAGCTGAAAGATGACATAAAAATTTTATCTAACTCAGAAGGATTTCAGAATAACACATTAAAATGATTTGATTAAGTAAGGATAATGTTACAAATAAGTGACTGAATAAAATATATTGTTTAACTGAGACATGTTACAAAAGTTTTGTCTTAGTTCCAAGTACTGGAAATAAACTAGCTGGAGATATTTAGCTTTGCATTCTTGTATTCCCTATCTTCTTCACTAGTTTTACTTAAAAACAGATCATGTGAAAGCATTCTAAATATTTCCTCTGTGTTGATTTTATTAAATGATATTATTGAGATATAATTTAGAAATAATAAGTATACCTGATTTAAATGTATGACATCCAGAGCTTTGGCTCTTATACTAAAATGATAAAACTATTTTTTAGTAAGAGAAATTTTCCTTAATCCATTTTGAAATCAACCACCACCTTTATTTCTGGCTCCAGGCACATGTTGTCCTGTTTCTACCATTCTATCCTGGCTTCCTTTACTCTAAACTGTCACACAAATGGTCTCATGTTGATTGTACTCTTTGTTGTCTTTTTATCAACAGTGTTTTTGTGTTTTATCCATGTGTGTGACCAATTTTTTATCATAAAATATGATTATATTTACAATAGTTGGTTCATCCATTCACTATTTCCCCTATGAATTTTTGGAAGTTTCATAGTTTTAGCTTTTATATTTACAAACATGTCCATTTTAAATTATTTGTTATGTTTATTATGTGTATAAGAAATAGGGTTCATTTTTTTCCATGTGTATATGCATTTATTCTGACATTATTTGATGAAAAGACTTTCTTGTATTCATTATGTTAATTTAACCTCTGACAAAATTCAAATAATTATGTGTGTGGCTTGATTTAAGGCCTATTATTTTCTACTAGCCTATATATTTGTTGCTCCAATAATACTGCATTGTTATGATTACTGAAGTTCTTGAAATCAGGTTAAGTTCCTCAACTTTAAGTTTTTCAAAATTGTTTTACACTATGCCATTTGAATGGTTTTGTGAGTTTTGAATCAGATTATCAATCTCTATAAAAACAGGCTGCTAGAATTTTAATTAGAAATGTTTTCAATCTATAGAAAAATTTAGAGATAATGTTTCAAAAACATTGAGTTTTCTAATTCATGAACATAGTACATCCCTCTATTTATTTGGATCTTTATTCCCCCCCAACAACATTTAATAATTTTAACTGCACATTGTTAAATATTCATTAATACATATATTCAAAGATATAATTTACTTATCTAATGACATAAAATAGATTCAAAGAGCTTTTCCAGAGCTAGGCACAAGTCATTGAAATTCATACAGAAGAAATAAAACAATGAGCTTATCAGGCATTAAAACATGCTACAAAGCATCTATATTTGAATCAGTGTAATGAGAAAGACAAGTATATAGAACAGAAAGTCAAGAAATAAACTGAAGTAAAAATAGAAATTTAATATATCATCAATGTATATCTCAAATCACTATTGTAAAAAGGAACTTTAAAATAAATTGTGCTAAAACAATTGGATGTCTCCTATGAAAAAGGTTTAAGTTTTGATCTATTCCTTATTGCATATTTAAGACTAAAATTCAAATGTTGGAGTAATCCAATGCAGACAATAAAACATGTAAGTACTTGAAAACATGAGAGAATTCCTCTATACTCCAGGTACGGAGAAAGCCTTGTAAGCCTCCTCAGAGTACTAATGAAATAAAGGAAATTGTTGGTAAATTTAACAACAAAAACTTGCATAGCAAAAATAAAAACAATAAGTACAGTTTCAATTACATTAGTGCTAATGCCTCAATAGATAAAGAACTCAAGAATATCGAGAAAACTGGCAAAATGATCATGAATAATAGTTTTGTCGAAAATAATTTAAAAATATAAAATATTTTTGAAAACTTAAAAATATTCAACTTCATTTATAATAAGAGAAACGCAAAATAAAACTGCATTTTTCATTGATTCTCAGCTATCACATTGGCAAAAGCTAAAACAAGTAATTTTATGGATAAATAGAATTTCTCTCATTGCTTTGGGTGGGGAATACTGTTTTAAATATTTATTGCAGAGAATTTGATATTGTTTAGCAAGATTATAAGTTCATGCTTTTTAACCCAGCAATCCCACTTCCAGGAAAGCATTCTGAAGAACATATTTACAACAATATGTGTAGGTTAATATGCATGTGTTATCCATCATAGCATTGTGCATAATTGCAAAATGTCAAAAATCATCTAAATGCCCGTGCACAGGAAGTTGGATGAACATAATACACCATGGGACAGAGTACTGCAGCTGCAAAAAATAAGAGGGATATGGGGGAAAATGTCACCACTCCTGAATAATCCATGTACTTTTCTTTGAAGTGTAAATCACTCCAGAAGAAAATAAGCTTCAGAAATATTAAACCAAAAACACTCCATTATATTCTAAGATATTGAGATCAAGTATTACCCCAATGGAAGACACTAGAAAAGGTTTTAAAGATACAAAAAATAGACATCTCTCTCTCTCTCTTTTGGTATGTGCATGTGTGTGTGTCCCTTTGATTCTGAGAAGTTATTTTGGTCTATGAATGATACAACCTCCTGTGGCTGACCTGAGACATGAGAGATGTATGCAGGGCCCTTCTGCCCTTCCTCTGTAATTCCAATACTTTACATTTTTAAAGCACTTTACAGTCTAAGATCCTTGGCATATATCATCTTATTCAATTCCATTTTATTTTAAGTTACTTTAGTACATTTTTACACGAGAAGCCACCTTCCTCCAACCTTACTGGCTATCCCCACCCTCATCAATCACAACCACAACTTATTAATTCTTTGCTTCTGCCATTGATCATGAGTATAACAGCAGACTAGATGGTAAATTCTATATTTTTTATATGATAGTATACTTTAAAAGTTAGTTTTATAGTTCATATACTGTGGTATAACTACAATTGCTGATTTCCTTTTGAGAAAAAGTATGTATCTCAGTAAATATTATTTAGTGTTGCTCACTCACCTTCTCTTACATACTGAATTTCCTCAGCTCCTCAGTCCAGTAGTTTCTGTATTTGCACATTACTTTTGTTATTCACTTTCTAAAACATTTTTCTTGATACAAGTTTTCATTTCTCCAGAATTTCTTCTCCCCAACATTCCTGACCTGACTTGAATTATTCCTTCCCAGCAAACAGAGGTATGGTGTGAAAACAAGATGTTGAAATTCCAGCCAGAGCTCATGTTTGGGATTTTGAAGAAGAGAGTCTTCTGATTACAAATATTGTAGAATGACACAAGTGAATTTTGTGAGAACCTATTTATTGTTCATGGAGCTAGACAAGATTCTAGGTAGCCATGGATGAAAAATATCTCCCTTGAAGAGTATTTTTGAAACTAATTTCAATGTTTCCCTTTACATGCAACAAAAACAGACTTCGAAGTCCATTAAACATTACATAGCCACATGACCAAAATTGCTGGAAGGTTTGAGGTTTAAATTAGGTATTAAAAGAGCAAATGAAAATAATAGAAAAAATCATGAAAGGAAATAAAGGTGAAAGTGCAGGACACAAACACTTACTTTAAGGCAGAGATGCAATAATATTTGAAGCTCCTACATGTATTAGAATTCACCAGGGAAACAGAAATAACCGTACATATAGAGATTAATAAGAGGAGATTATTATAAAAATTGACTCAGTGATTCTGGAAGCTAAAAGTCCTAGAATATGACATCTGAAACCTGGAGAACCAGGAAAGCTGGTAGTATAATTCAGCCTGAGTCTGAAGGCCTGAGAAGTGATGGGGAGGAGGGACAGAGAAGGCTGTGCCAGTGTACAAAGGCCCATGTAGTGGGAGGGCAGAAGCAGATGGAAGTCCCCCAGTTCAAGAAGAGAAAAGGAAGGACAGAGAGAAGAGAGAGAAATAATTAGCTCTTCTTCTCCACCCACATAGGAGAGGGAGGATGTTCTCTACTTAGTTACCAATACAAACACTAATCTTTTCCAGAAAAGTGGCTGTCATTTGAATGCATTCCTTGGTAATTAATGCAGGCATCACCAATGAGATAGAGTCAGGAAGTGGGGCTCTTTGAGAAGTGATTACACTGTGAGGGCTTCTGCCTCATGAGTGGGATTAAGACCTTTATTAAAGGGCCTCCATGCAGCCCTTGGCCAACTGCTATTGCACTTTGCTGCCATATGAGGACACGATGTTTAGCCACTCTTGATGCTGTAGCCAAGATAACCAAGTCAGCTGGTGACTTGATATTGGACTTCTCAGCACTCAGAACAATAAGACATAAATTTTTTTCTTTATAAATTTCCTAGTCTGTGGTATTATGTTACAGCAACACAAACAGAATAAGACAAATCCCCTCATAGACATTCTTAGAAATAAGCTCACTCTAGACACTCTCAGAAATAGATGTCTTACCAGGTATCTAGACATCCATTAGCTTAGTCCAGTTGACACATGAAATTAACCATGACACTACCATGTCACCCTAATATGATGATTTGCTACATCAGAATAATCAAGCTTTCATGTATTCATGATAGATAATTGCAATATTTGTTAAGCACCTACAAAGTACCCAGAACTGTTTGATAGTTTGAAAGAAAAGAAAAAAATAATTATTACATGCAACTATAGGCAATGTGTTTGTTCTAAAAGAGTACAGGAAAGTTACTTAAAATTGAAATGAAAGTAATAAATGGTGGGAAATTATTTAGAGAATATAAAGCATAGTTGATCTTGCAAATAAAATTATTAAGCTTTTTTTTTTGTTTAAATACTGAAAGGTCATCATGTACAAAAAGGATTAGATTTGTATGTTGGCTGTGATAATTAAAATTAGTATTGTCACAAGTGTTGATGAGATTTTGATCTATGTTAGGAGGATAAGTATAATTTTCTATCAGGGGAAAAAATGTTAAAAAGCTTAACCTAAACAATGTTTGTTATGTGTACTGTAAGCAGTTTGCACTATATTCAAATGGGGATCGGGTAGAATAAGTTCAGATTTGAGAATGTGATGTTCTCCTGGGGGCTAAGATTTCAGTTGATATAGTAGAATGTGTAAATATAAAAAAAACAATTGAACAAACCTGTCACATTTTATAGTGGTACTTTTTAAATACACAGGACAAAGCTTCTAAAATTTTAATGAGAACAAGGCAATTTAATTATCCTGTATTTCAGTGGTCACTATGGAGGGAAGGGTATTGACCAAATACCCTTGAGCTAAGCTCAGGAGCAGACAGCCACACAGTGGCTGCTCTCCTGAGAGTACTGCACAGGGCCAGCCAGAGAGAGTGTGGCACTGAGTACTGCAGGGTTGGGAACTCAGAGAGAAGTGATGAACTTGCTGATAAAGAATATCCAGCATTTCTCCTACATTTTGTTATTTTTTTACATTCTAAGTCTTTCTTGGGTGAGAAGAAGCCAGAAATATCATATCTTCAAACTCTCTTAAAACAAAAAGGTAGGCCTATGACTTCAGTTTTCAAATACAAAATTCTCATATAAGAATTAAATACAGAAACATTTGTTTGGGTGATAGCCATAATCTTCTGAAATGTTCTGTGGCAGAGTCCATGGCCTATCTGAATGGTAGTGTTGTGGCTTCTGCTTGGTGGAGAAGCCCATTTTGATGTGATTATGCACATGACCCAGCACCAGAGTTTGGCTCTCAGAATCACAGATATTCAGCGACCTCTGTAGTAGGAATCCTCTTTCCAAGATGCTAATATAGCAAGCTGAAGCAACAAACCGGCTATGGGTCTAGGTTCGGAGATGTATCTGTTACTAGTATTTTGTCTATGTCACCTTTGGTTAGTTATGTATTCCTGCCACAAGCTCTGAAAACACACAGAGCAGAAACAAGAAAAGAGGTACCTGCTCGATATGGTTATAAGCATGGACCACAACCACATGGAAATACCAACTGCTATGCTAGGTTCTAGTGACAAAAGAGATGAACCTAAAATAAGAACAGATCACCGCCTTGCAGTGATCTAAAATGGTGCTTAAAGAACAAAAAGTAGCAGCCAAAGAAAGAAAGACTATAACACCTCCACCCCTCACCACATCCCTCACATTGCCTCCACCAGATGCCTATCAGTGTCGCCTAAATAAAGGCTTTCTTTCCAGTATTACAGTTCATTTTCCCTTCACCAAAGCAACTCTTTTTTCCAGCGAGATGGACACATATTGTAATCTGAGTCTTGTCTTCTGCTTCCCCTCTTTGGCCTCATCTTGTATGTTGTTCTTGGCTACACACTAGCTACATCCAAGTAGCCCTTTAAAAGACCCATGCCTCCTTAAGTATGGCTCTGCTACTCTTTTCTAAGACACCAGATAATATTCTTGGCTTATTGGTCCAAGTAATGTTTCCAGTCCTTCAGTGAAGTTTTGCAAATACATGCATGTGTTTGACTATCAACAATTGTTAGTGTTAGCTTAATGCTTTATTAAAAATAGTTGGCAATGGTAGTTAGTAAATTATGCCTGGAATATTCTTAATGGAAGTAGAATGTACTTACCACATATAACCCAAGGAATAGTGCCAGCTGTGGATAATAGAGTTGTGGAGATGGTGGTTATTGGTGATAACTGTTGGTACGAGAACTCACAATTTATTTAAGGATCCAAGCCCTGAGGAAACACTGGCAGATTCATTGCTTATCCCTCATATTTGTTTATGTCTCATGTTTTTATGCATATAGTATAGATTGAAAGCTACTTCTGATTCCTGGGAATTACAGAAATCATCAATCTGGATGTTATTAAAGTAGATAAATTGCCCAGTTGATTGTGAAGAACATAGATATGGACAAAAAGAAAAGTATGCATGTCCAAAATGTGTGCTACAAAATGTATTTAGGATATATCCTCCCCAATGATAATGTAAAGATAATTTCCAAATTCACAATTGAGAGATTCATTTGAATTTTTTCATCATGCATTTTCCCCCTCCATGGCATTCTCTCTATCAGGGAAGCTGAGTTGAGAGACAAAGTACTTCCTGAAACCAGGGGAAGAAATCATACCGGCTTTGAATAACATTAAAAATTTACATTGCAGAGAACACATATGAAACCTGGCTTCTGCTAATGAACCATAGAAGATGATCTCCCAGGGTACATGGGTCATAGGATGCTAGATGCACTTGGAGATAAGATGTGCTTATTTGTGATTAGCATCTGCACAGATATATTTTTATGTTCATAAAGTATGTTCATATACTTTATCCATATACTCTATACACACCTTCGTCAGGTAAGCATTATGTTAATATTCTCATTTTATGAAAACAGATTTGATTCTCATATGGATTAATTATCCTGATGAATAGAAAGAAATTAGGTTGTAATGAACAGTGATTCAGAAGTCTGTCTCTGACTCTAAATCTGCAGTCATTCCTCTCTGTGCACAGTTTTAGTAAAATCATATTAAATTCCATGAAGGTCTTGTGAGAAATAATAATGATGTGCTGGAAAATTTTCATGCATTTTAAATAGAAATAACTTCTTACAACCCTACAGCATGCAGACATTTGCATTTTCAAAGAAAATTATTTTTGTTTCCCTTGAATTGATTGCCAACTGATCCATAAATTCCAAAATAAAACATGAAATTAAAGCACTCAAAACGAGTGCCTGGAATTTACATCATTTCCCTCATGGAATTAAAGTAAAAGCAGTTGGTAATTTTGCTTGGTCTAAGGGCCTTAGGAAAATTGACTTTCAGTGTTGATGAAATAATATTTTAAATGACAAACATTGGCAAGAAGACAATTTACTCTGTTGATAACATTGAGGAAGGCATTTTCATCTTCAGATTCAGTCAGAAATCTCTGGAAGGATGCAATTTACAAAATGATTGCTCTGTGACTTTGCAAAATGACATTAACCTCTGATGACTCTGAATGCCAACATCTTAGACAATAATTCCTATGGTTTAAAAAGTCACAATAGAATTGAATGTCAATTGTACACTGGATTAAATGAAGGAAAGCTTGCTTTAAAATTCTGAATGTGATTGAAAAACAGTAAAACTCCTAGAAAAGTATTCATGCTCAGGAAAACGTACCATATGTCCTCTAAAACACAGGCTGAAACAAGTACATTAAGAGGGCAATTAAAATGCTATCCTGTGGTGCTGAATTACAAGTTCACATATGGCATTCCTCACCTGTAACATTTTTATTTCACTTGATTTCTTTCATAAAATTAAGTTATTTGCTTATTGTTTTGTGATTTACAAAAGATAATAAAGAATAAAAATTTAATAATGCTTTCACAAAAGAAGAATTAGTTATGCTCAAGTTTGGTGTTTGATCAAATTAGTTTTATAAGCATATAATCCCTAAAAATCTATATTTTGGCTTTGTTAAAATATTAAACTGATCGACAGAAGGAAACAAATTATAGGAGAAGAAATGAAGTAAGAAAATTAATAACTAGCATATCTCTATAGCATAAATGGTAATAAAACAATTTTCCATTGAAAACCACACATATATTTATAATTATTGCTTGTTTTAGCAAAATATTAAATAGGGTTTCAAAGGTCATATTGAAATTAAATAACATAGTACATTGCTTAAAACTGTGGACTATAAAATCAGGAATGTCAGATAGCAAATACTGGCTCCAACTTATACCATTAGAATGCCCACAGACTATTAAACTTTGGAATTTTAAATGTTCTCATTTGTTTAATGCAAGTATTTACAGAATTTTACTCGTATTATTGTTGCTGCTGTTGTGTGTGAATGAGAGAGAGGATTAAGCAGGATGAACTATATATAAGTATTTTGCCACACAGAAATACTACATAAAAATTAACCAATTTTTCCATCATTATCAACTTTTTACAGATAATATTCCCAAGAAACAAGTATAGCTATAAGTATTACTCATCACTTTTTACTAACAACTGTAAATAAAACATTCTTCAGTAAATTCATGGAGTCAGAGATTTTACATTTTTGTATCACCAAACCTCCAAACCTTTCCAGCATTTCATTTATGATCACATTGAATATTTCTAATCTTTTTAACTTTTTTTGAACCCAGGGGCACTTAATCACCAAGCGACATTCCCAGCCCTTTTTTATGTTTTATTTTGAGACAGAGTCTTGTTAAGTTACTTAGGTTCTCACTAAGTTGCTAGGGCTGGCTTTGAACTTGTTATCTTCCTGCCTCAGCTTCCTAATTCATGGGGATTACAGAGCTCAGCTCATCTTTTCAACTTTTAAATTGTAATGAATATTAATTTTTATATTATAATCATTCTTCAATGTTAACCTGTGAAAACCTCTATATATCATTCTAAATTGTTCAGACTCATCAAAAAGAAATATAATTATAAGTACATTTGCTTCTTAGAATTATAAAATTATTATGAATAAACTGCAACTCTACATATTAATTCAAAGTCACTTTTATAGGTGTTTTCTGTCATGTTACATGACAAATATAGACATGTTAGGTGGTATCTGTAAGTTGGTTACATATAATGAAACTATGTATCTTTCAAAATAATCCTTGATAGTGTCATTATCACTCAGAATATATTGCTTACTCTCATTTGTCTCTGCTGATTAAGACATCTTTTCTAAGACTCTGATTTGATAATGGCAACTCTTGCTTTATATGTCCTTCATTAACTCAGATTTTGGATCATAGTTTTATTCATACAAGCTCTACTTTTTAAATAACTGATACAGTAAGTTGACTGAGGCCTTCACTCAAGCACTTTAGCATACTCCACTGGAGCTTAGTAAGCTAGGTATATATTTATATGGATGCCTGTGAGATTTTGAAGTGTGTCCATTGTTTTCTTTACTTTGTCTATGTCTTAAAAACCTATAATATATGAATTTTAAAATCATCATTGTTTTTCTTTTCATCATTAATATTGATATTCCTCACTTATTTAGAATATCTTGTGTCAAGAAATAACCAAAGGGCTTAACACTTAGTGTATATTGGATTAGTATCCAGAAAAATCAGTGAGAAGATGAGAAGACATATGCCAAGTAGGTTTAGAACTAACAAAGTCTACCCCCAAATTACATATGCATTGGGAATAAAGCAGCTTTGACAATGGACTGTGAGAAATTATCAGCCTTTTTTTCCTTGAAAAGATGTTTAGTGTCTACAAAAGCAATATGTCTAACACAAGTAAAACCTAATGAAGCTAGAGAGACAAGTCAGTTTTCACAAAGCACAAAAAGATTTTGCACTTGAATGAATATCTTGAGCTACTTGAGAAATCATCCAAGGAAGATCTGGCAGTGTCCAGCAGAACAAATATAAAGGATGAGATTAGCTGGAATTGATTGCATTTTCAATGATGTAGAATGTACCTTTCCTGGTAAATAGTCCAATTCAAAAACATTTGTTGAAGAAACACTAATGAATAAAACTAGAAACATGTCTGACTACTTTTGATGGTGATCACCTAAGTTTAAAATATAGTACTCTGAGGGACAGAGTTGTTTTACCAGGATGTTGTTGCTAATCTAAAATCTGTAAAGAAAAGATAGCACATGCAAAAAAAAACAACTGGCTTTAGACACTTAAGATATGTTTGCATCCATCAACATGGAATTGTACTCTATTCCATATGATACCCACCGCCAGTCTGATAAACACTTTGAGGCATTATTGAGATATAATTTGACATACAATAAACTTCCAAAAGTTGAATAGTGCAATTTGGTAATTTTTCACATAGGTATGCCCATGAAATTTTTATCATAATTAAAATGATGAACCATATCCATTATCCACTGATAGCTTCCTCATACCTACTTACAATCCCTCTTTCTCCACAATGCCTACTCTACATGTTGTGCTTTTTGTCACTAGATTGGTTTGTATATTTTGGAATTTTCTATAAATTTATCTGATTTACATATTATTTTAATTGTTTTTTAAAATAAGTATAATTTTTTGAATCATCCATATTTTTCATGCATTTTTTATTAATGAGCATTTTTCTATTATATGATCCTAACACTATTTTTTAACCATTTTCTGATGATAGCTATTTGGGATTTTTCAAGTTTTTTGCAAGAAAATGCATGAGGTAGTGAGAACTAAGGTTAAAAAAAAACCTTCAAAGTGAGATATTGTGTTAATCTGGCAGGGAGTTCGGCTATGTTTAATGGTTGTTCGAATTATAGTTGCCACAAATTCAAACTCCACTAGTATCACTTTTTTTTTTCTTTCTGGTACTGGGGAGTGAATGAATCCAGGGGCACTCAACCACTGAGCCACATCCCCAGCTCATTCTTGTATTTTATTTAGAGACAGGGTCTCACTGAGTTGCTTAGCACCTCGCTGTTGCTGAGGCTGGCTTTGAACTCACGATCCTCCTGACTCAGCCTCCCAAGCTGCTGGGATTACAGACATGCAACACCACACCTGGCCACTGTTATTATTTTTGACTCTCTTCCTGCTTTTAGTTTTCCCTGAGAACTTCTTCTTAACCAGAGCCGATGGTATGTCGCACTTCATACTGTATTTTAATGTTTTGTCTTAGAATGATATTGAAATAGTGGTAAAATATGAAAGATAGAAATCTTCCTATATGTTTATGATTAAAATCTCAGCTGTTAATGGGCTGGCGCCCTAGACTGGCCCCTTCGTAAGTACCGCCTAGCTTCCTTAAGTGACAGATATAATAAAGGAGTTTGATGTTGTATAGTCGTCCTCCTCAAAGGTCTAATAAGACTCTGGCAAAGTCTTTCTCCCCTGAAAAACATGCATTTGTTATGAAGAATTCTTTGGTCATATGCCAAAATGGTTATTTTTACCTACCCCATCCTGAACAGGAAGCATGAAGTTTTTTTCTCACCATTCCATGCTGAGAACCTCTGGGTTTTCTACAGATAAACCCTGTGATTATTTGCCTCAACTAACACTACAGCCCAAGGAGTTGATCAGTCTCGCACTAATCTATATTCAGCCTCTAGTAATTCTTCAAAATTATCATTTAAGTGTTCCAGTTCATGGCTTCAGTAGCTTTTGGTCCAGGTAGTTGATTTCAGCCATGTTTCTCTGTACTCACCTATCTCCCTAAATTGGGCAGTGATAGTTTGCTCTGTGACTCCAATTCTCTAGAGTTCCAAGAAAAATTGTTGCTTTTAAGCTTATTTAGTATTTTTCTTGTTCTGAATGTGGAACTGACAACTTACAAGCCCTTTACATATCAAAGTTGTAACCAGAAGTCTGTTTAACTTTTAAGAAATCACCAAAGTATTGCAAAAGTGGCTATAATACCTTATATTTTCATCATCAGTATCTAAGATTCCACTTCCTCTGTATGACATAGGAATAACTGGTATGGCCAGACTTTTTTTTTTTTTTCATTTTAGACATTCTAATAGGTATATAATGGTGTCTTATAGTTTACAGTTATTTAATATTTCCCTTCTCAGGAATTTTCTTGGATCTATCCTACCATGTAAGTTATATTCCCTAATAGTGTAGTGTCGACTGCACTGAAATACCATTAGCTTGTGATCCATAGAATATTTGAAATATTATTTGATCTTTTGTTAGTTTGACCTTTGTTGCTTTTTTTTTTTACACCCTAAATAAGTGTCTTTTCCCCAGTAAGATTCTAAGTTTCTCAGGAAAAGTATTATATTTTTCTGTCAGTTCTCTCTATAATATAGGCCAAAAATAAATCAGTACTTGTTTAATAAATAGTGCATGTAATTATTTGTATGGAGCATGTTCTAGATTGTCATTAAGAATTCTTATTTTTTTATATTGGGAGAAAATTCTATACCATGCAAAAGCGAATTCTATCTTAGTGAACATTTTTGCAACTTGAAAGGAACAATTACTATAGTACTATTAGTGTGATCCCAGTATAACTTTATTTCCTTAATATGTGGTAAGCAATAATAATGCCAATTGCACTGAGTTGATAGAGCAGGAACAGTAGAAACTTTTAGGTCCTAGTTATAAAAAGAAATTAAGGGGGAGGCATACCAATGCACTCCTATATTCTGTAAAGTCTTATTCATGATTTTCACTAACCAGAGGTCATCCTCTTTGGAACAAATGCCTTAAGGCATTTATAAAATACATTTTAAAAACAATAAAGTTAGACTAATAGAAACATATTCAATGTTTTACATATACTTGATTTTCAGTATAATAACTGAAATAATAAACAGCACTGGTAAGATTACTTTTAGAATTAGAGTGCAAATAATTTCTTATTTTCTTTTAAACTAAATTGATTACATTTATGCAGAGAAATTAGAAAATGAATTGATAAAATGTATAATGGTGATAGTCTTCATTTTTCCTTTCACTCAATAAATGAAGTGAGATAATAAACTTATAAGATTGGTTGTATTAACTCCACAATAAATATTGCATTTTTTAGAATAAAAATGCTATGCTTTATCAGTAGAATGTTCAATATTTCATTTTTCATAGTCTCAGGAAAAGTTTTATTATCACCCTATAACACTTTTCTCTGAAATAATAACAAGTAATAGTTAACCAGTATTAAGTACTCATCATATGCCAGGCTCTGTATGTGTGTGTGTGTGTGTGTGTGTGTGTGTGTATACCCATCTTTAACTGTCAAGCAACCATATGAACTAAGTACTATTACTATCTTACTTTTGTAGAAAGATCCCTGAAATGCACAGAAAATAAATAACTTGTCTCTGGTTTTACAGTTACAAAATGACAATAAAGAATTCTCACCCAAATGTATACTCTTAATAACTGAGTTGGACCAAAATATGTGTGAATATTTGGAATGTGTTTACAGAAGGGCTACACATGGCTCAGAGACTCAAACCAACTCTAAAAAATGTGGAAAGACACATAACATGAGCAAAAATCAGTACTTCTTATAATTTGTTAATATTTTGACCTTAGTGGTTACCATTGCATAATTATTCCTGATGACTATATTCCCAGTATCTAATAAGGTGCTAGATCATTAAATGGTTTAATAAATTCTGTTGAATGAGTAAAGGAATGAATGATTTCATTTGGCACTTTTTATGAACCATGCAGGGCACTGTGCATTTTACACATATTAATACATAAAATCATTTGAAAATCTTCTATAATACATATTAATTGTATATTTCCTGCAAAAATAAAAAAGAAAACTAAAAAAAAAGTACCTAAGAAAAATTTCTGAATAGCACAGGATATTAGTAGAATATCTGAAACTCAGAACCAGACCCATTATTTGAAAATGAAAGTTCTATTAAACACTAATCTATACCAGAAACTGAAGCTATAGTAAGTGCTTTATCAAAGAAAATTAAGAGTTCTAGACAGTATGAAATGTTTAAAAGGACACATTTTATATTAATCATCTCTAAAAGTACCTCATAGAAAGCAAGGTAGCAACACTTTAGACATTTAAGAAGGAAAGTCCATAAAGCTAAGCATATGGGAGTATGTACTAGGCAGGACATCACATTATAGATAAGGAGTCATGGAATTTCTCCTCCTGGTGACACATAGGGTCTAGAAATCCTTTAAGGCTCAGGAAATTCCTGTCATAAGAGCTATCCCAGCTATCAGTAGGCATATCCAGTGTTGACTTAATGAAATTCTCAAAATGGCAGAGAATCCCCTTGTTTTTACCTTTATTGGCTGAAGAAGAGGTCCATAATAGCAAGAAACCATATTGTAATATAATATCCATCCTTTATCCCTTAAACACTGATAATGCCCAAATGGGAGATATATCATAAATGATGTTTTGGTTTGATTAGAGTCAGAATGGAGAGTATATTTAAAAATATTTAAAATATAAAAATATTTAAAATATTTAAAATTTAGGAGGCAGTATTCAATGAGAAGTCAATTTCCATCACATTTTATCAGTATATTAATGACATATTAAAGTCACAATCTGTTTTAATATTTGTTTTTATGAAATAGTGTAGATTATTAGAATTATATAGAATGTTGGCTCTATTTCTAATTTTTTTTATTCTAAGATTTCACATTCATTTCTGGTTCAGTTCAAAGCTCTCAAATATCCTGCAGCAAAAAATAAAGTTATTTTAATATCTTTCTAATATTTCTTCAAAAAAACTCATAATTTTTGGTACCTATTTTCATATTTTCTTTAGGTAAAAGGTATTTTTATGACATTTGCCTGAAGTGATATTCAATCTCAAAGGAATCTTGAAATAGAGAATGTCAAAATACTAGATAAAATCTGTCATCAAAATGTGCTTAAAATAAATTTTTGGCTATAAATATGCAGAATATTACTATTGGATACTCCTACTCAATTTGTCTTTTAATATATTTGAGGCTATACTGACTTTGAAAATGATGCTTTCTGTAGATGAAAGGGTATATTTGGGTGTGTGTGCACAAATAGGCATGTGTTAGTAAAAACTTCACATGTTGAAATTATGGAGGTTTAAATGAAATGCCTCATAATGGATGCAATTTAGTCTAGATAGTCCTCATTGTTTTGAAAAATGCTGAGATGTGTTGAGGTTAGGTTTGATTTGGCAGTACAACATATAAGGGAATCATCAGATACTGTCATTACAAACCATTCCATGTGGGAAACCTAATCTTTAGGTCCTCCTCAAATTATGAAAAAAATAAAAGTACCAAAGGGTGTGAATGTTAGAGAAGATTCCAAGAATCAAAACCAAATGTGAAATACAATATAATTATACAACTTAAAAGACAATCCCAGAGAATGACTTTTTTGGAAAAGGGAGATTGGGGAAAAATGTGAAGAGTCAGTAATAGTTACACCATATTTGAAAGAAAAGGGATGGACTTTTTAAGTGCTGTGAAGAATTTGTGAAGATGAAGACATGGCTGCATGATTGCATGGTACATTTGAACAATATTCTAAGGAACATTAAATATTATAGCATTAGGTGAACTTCCTTTTATTTAAGTGAGAAAAGGCACTGCAGTTGGTTTTTTTGTTTGTTTTTTAAAGATTGGGATGGCAGTATCAAAATTCTTTGGATAAATTTATTCATTAAAAATTTATTAAGTGAGGCCACCGTCATTACTACCATTGCCACCATCATCTCAGGATTCAGCCACCTCTATCTTGGGACATCGTCCGGGGCCTGGAAGTCCATTATCAAGGTGCCTGCAGGTTTGGTTACACCTGAGGTCTTCCTGCTAGGTGTGTTAATAGCCACTATCTTGCTGCCTCTTCACATGGTCACTCCTTTATGTGAGCACATACTTAGTAGTCTCCCTAATTGCAAATTGAAACAATGTTGAGATCTTGGGACTGTAGCGTGGCAGAACCTATAGAAACTAAGACCCAGATCTTTAACTGCATGGGCAGGTCTGAGCCTAGCAATCCTGTGGAAAGTCAGAAATTAGGAGCATTTCTCCCTGGGAGAACACAGGTTAGGCTAGAAAGAGCTCGGCTTTCCCCAGCTCTGTGAGTCCTGAATGTGCAGGGATGAATAGGGCTGGCTACAGTGGGTCAGAAGGTTGGAAGATATGAAAGCATCTTGCTATCAGATCACCCAACCAGCTGGTCCAGCACCCTCTAAGTTCTTAGGGCCCACTCAGGCTAGCACTCAATAGGTCTCAGCTCTAGCCTGGTCCCTGACTAGGCCCCAGTCCAGCATCCACCAATCCCCTGGTCCTACCAAGTCCGGCACCCAACAGGGCCCTCCAGCTCCTCAATCCCCAATCTCTCAACCTATCCCTAGCTTGCAACCCAGCCCAGCACTCACAGCTATGCTGCTGGCCCGCAGGTCTCCATGCTTCTTCTTGATCCACCCAATACAGAATAGTAGTCCCTGACAGCCACATAGGTCCCTGCGCCCATCCCTCAGGAACATCTGTGAGAGGAATATTCGACCTGGAGTTCAAAAGTGTGAGGGAGGGAGAGATTAAGTTTGGAGACTTAATCAGAAACCAGTGTTGGGAGTGGTGAGCAAACTACAGGTTTGTTTGAACCATCTCAAGGCAGAGGCAATGCCCTTCTGAGAACTCCTGATGGTATCTCGCCAACTGGAGACTGCTCAGTCACTGGTGACACCCTGCTCAAATAGTGTTCTGTGTCTTACAGAATTTTTTGGTTCAAATAGCCTTAGTTTCAAATGCCAGCTTCCCTGGGGTTGGAAAAGATATGGTTGTGCTTAAGAGCCTTGAGATGCCAGTTCCCTGCAGGAAGGAAAAATATCACGCAAGCTGATAAGCCCATATGAGTCCAAATGAGCTGTTTTCCTTACCATCTCACTTTTGTTTGTCTTAAAGAAGCTTTCTTACAATAAATCATTTTGATGTTCAAACTTATAAGATAAAGGCATGGAGGCACACTTTTTGTTGCTTAGCTAGACCCCCACCAGGGCTGGCTTGTGGACTGGGCCCCACTTCACCTATTTTCATGTCTTTGTATTTATTTTATGTTTATCCTCACTATATTTTCAATCTACTCACTGCTCACATTTCAGAGAACTATTTTGTGCTGTGTGGGTCATGACAGACCAGGAATTGTGGGGTATACAGGCGATGTAAGAATCCAGTACCAGGCTCCTACATCATACAAGTGGAACACAATGGAGACTCCTGAGGTGCAGTCTTCTAACATGGACTGGTAATTGTTATACCCCACTTCCAGAGCTTCTGCCTCCAGGACTAACCCTCCCACTCTAGAAACCCTCACCATCCTGAGGGTGGAGCTACTTCAAACTTCAGACAATCCACCTATCCCCTGAGAAGGGAAGCCAAGAAACTTTTGAACACCAACTCAAACTCCAGACAACCCCACCTATCAGCTGAGAAGGGAAACTGAGAAACTTTTGAATGCCAATGAAAAAAACTGTTAAATTTTTCATTGAGTTTTTTTTTAATTAAGGACTGGAGGGTCTGAATAGTATATTACAGTTTTGTTGTGTATTTTTTATTTTTATTTTTATATTATTCTTTTTAATTTTTTAAAATTAGTATATACTTTTTCCTCTCAACTGTTTCCTTGCATTCTCTTTCTCTTTTTTCCTGCTAATAGTCAATCTTTATTAATTCCTCTTTCACTCTTTCTATAAATTTTTACTTCTCTCTTCACTGTTCCTTCCTCATAAACATCACATCCTGCACCACTTCTGTTGTTCATTTAAAATTGTAAACCCTTTTTGGCAAACTAACTATTCATATTGTAGACAATAATTGAATACATTCTTTCTGGGTTATTTTGTGACAAAACTGTAGATGTCTTAAAAGGAGCTATTTTTTTTAAGACTGTATATTGTTTGCCTTGGTTGCTGTTAATATTTTTCTCTGCCTTACAGGTGAGGTACTAGAATCTCTCAGGGATGGTATAACTCTATAGGGTAGAAACTGTACTGCCTCAGATCCACACTGCTAGATGGGAAGACACATAAACAACATGAAAAAAACAAGGAAACAAAACACCCCAAAGAAAACAAGATATTCCAATAATAGAATCCATTGACAAACAGTAGAAGAAATGTCAGAGAAGAAGTCTAGAAACTGATGGTTAATCTGAGCTGTAACCTAAAGGATGATATAAGGAGTGAAATCATAAATACATTTCAGGAGGCAAAGGATCACTTTAGTAGATAGAGATTCTATAAAGAAATTAAGCAAAAATCCTCAAAATGAAGGAATCAATAAACCAAATTAAAAATTCAATAGAAAATATCACCAAAAGACTAGACCACTTGGAAGACAAAATCTTAGGCAATTAAGACAACATATGTTGACCATGCAGAGAAGATGGTAAGAAACCAAGAATAGAACTTTCAAGAATTATGAGATAACATGAAAAGATCAAATTTAAGATTTATCAGGATAGATGAAGGTGCAGAGATACAAACCAAAGGAATGCACAATCTTTTAATAACATAATATCAAAAAATTTTCCAAACCTAAAGAATAAAATGGAGAATCAAATGGAAGCGGCTTATAGGACCCCAAAAGCACAAAAATCACAACAGACCCACACCAAGGCACATTATAATGAGAATGACTAGCATAGAGAATAAGAATAGAATTTTAAAGGCCATAAGAGAAAATATCAAATTTCATATACAGGGAAGCAAATTTGGATCTCAGTTTATTTCTTAAACCAGACTGTCAAAGCTAGGAGGTCCTGGAATAATATTTATCAAGCTCTGAAAGAAAATGGATGCCAACCATTTATTTTAATTCAATCCCTATTAATATCTTAGTGACATTCTTCACAAAAATAGGAAAAGCAATCATGAAATTTATTTGGAAAAAATAAGAGACCCAGAATAGCCAAATCAATACTTACTAAGAAGAATGAAGCAGGAAACATCACAATACCATTTAATTTAATTCAATCCCTATTAATATCTTAGTGACATTCTTCACAAAAATAGAAAAAGCAATCATGAAATTTATTTGAAAAAATAAGAGACCCAGAATAGCCAAAGCAATACTTACTAAGAAGAAAGAAGCAGGAAACATCACAATACCAGAGCTTAACCTATACTACAGAGAGATAGTAACAAAAACATCACGATATTGGCACCAAAAGAGACACATAGACCAATGGTACAAAATAAAAGACACAGAGACAAACCCACATAAATATAGTTTTCTCATACTAGACAAAAGCACCAAAAGCATTCACTGGAGAAAAGATAGCCTCTTCAACAAATGGTGCTGGTAAAACAAGAAATACATATGTAGTGAAATGAAACTAAACTTCATATCTCTCACCCCGCATGAAACTCAACTCAAAGTGGGTCAAAGACTTAGATGCTAGAACATAGAACCTATGCCTAACAGAAGAAAAAGTAGGACCAAATCTTCCCCATGTTGGCTCAGGAACTGACTTCCTTACAAGGTTCATAAAGCACAAGAAGTAAAATCAAGAATCAACCAATGGGATGGATTCAAACTAAAAAGATTTTTCTCAGTAAATAAATCAATAATGTGAAGAGAGAGCCTACAAAATGGGAGAAAATATTTACCACATGCACCTCAAATACAGCATTAATTTCCAGGATATAGAAAGAACTCACAAAACTTAACACACAAAAACAATAATCCAATCAATAAATGGACTAAGGAGCTGAATAGACAATTCATAGAAGAAGAAATACAATGTTCAATAAATATATTAAAAAATGCTCAACATCTTTAGCAATTATAGAAATTCAAGTCAAAACTACTGTAAGATTTCATCTCACTCCAGTCAAGATGGCAATTAAGAATGCAAACAATAAATATTGGCAAGGCTGTGGGGAAAAAGGTACACTCATATATTGCTGATGCAATCGCTGTGGAAAGCATTATAGAAATTCCTCAGAAAACTTGGAATGGAACCACCATTTGACCCAGCTATCTCACTCCTCAGTTTATACACAAAGGACTTAAAATCAGCATACTACAATGATGCAGCCACATCAATGTTTAGAGTAGCTTAACTCACAATAGCTAACCTATGGAATCAACCTAGATGCCCTTCAACAGATGAATGGATAAAGAAACTGTGGTATATATACACAATGAAATATTACTTAGCTTTAAAGAAGAATGAAATGATGGCATTTGCCAGTAAATGGATGGAGCTAGAGAATATCATGCTAAGCAAAATAAGCCAATCCAAAAAAACCAATGGCTAAATGTTTTCTCTGCTATGTGGATACTAATTCACAAATAAGATATGGGACTAGGAAATAATAGAGGTGCAGAGGGGAGTGAAGAGAGGGGAGGGAGTGTGGTAGTAGAATGAATCAGACATTATTACCCTATGTGCATATATGCCTACTCAACCGGTATGATTTTATACCATGTACAACCATAAGAATGAGAAGTTGTACTCCATTTATATATGATGTGTCAAAATGCATTCTATTGCTATGTATACCTAATTAGAACAAATGACAAATTTGTTTAGTAATTTATATGTCAGGCACTAGTTTCAAGGGATCGATATAATTAAGAACAAATTCCTAAGTTATTACTATTATTGTTATTTATAGTACTTGGGATTGATTTCAGGCTTCAGGCATGCTAGGCAAGCATTGTACCCTTAGGCTATATCCGTAGCTCATTTTAATTTTTAAAGTTATTTTGATACAAGATTTTGCTAAATTGCCCAGGCTGGTCTCAAATTTACGGTCCTCCTGCCACAGTCTTCTGAGTATCTGGGATTACAGGTGTGGGCTATTGAACCTGCCCCACAGTTATACATGTAATGTTATTGTGTCTCAAAGATGATGACAGCCTTCTAAATTCAAATATATTTACATATCTTCAATAAAAAACAAACATCCAGGTTGATATGAAAGCAAATAAGATAACTTACACGTTATCCATGAAAATTCACTAGAAGACAAAAAAATACAATAAATGGAAAATTACACAAATCTAGCAAAATCTAAACCACTACAGAGAATCAAAAAAAAAAAATTCAGACCCCATTAGTACAGAAGGGAAAGGGACCTTGGAAATGCACAATGTAAATAAATCATCCCTGGAGGCCTGGTACCTGGTATAACAAAGCATTGGCTACAGTGGAATAAAAATGAAAGTATTTGGAAGTGTTCACGAGTATAGAAAACACGTCTCTCTGGGGAACAGCAAATGGTAAAAAAGAGGATCCTGTGGGACTTTTATAATATAGAAATGACGAAAACAATAGTATTAAATATTCTGCAGAAACAAAACAAATTCATAAAATCATAGCACATATCAATTCCTTCACCCCCAAGGAAAAGCATTAAAGATTTATGAATTAAAGAAATTGCATCTCACAGCACAAACAATATTGGGCACTCTTAGACAATAAAATAATCTATTGATCCACCCAAACCCTTTGCTCTTATTTATATATAGCTCTTATCATTCATTCAGGAAAATGAGATATTCATACCATAGGAAATAAAAGAAGTCATCTTCAAAAAGCCACTTCAAAAAGAGAAGACTTTAAACTTTTGTGTTTATCACAAGTCCCTTTTATAATTGGATGAAGCCAGGGATTTCATTCAAAAATATTTTAAGTACATTTGTAATGTAAAAAACATGGAATTACAAGAGGAAAATACATTAAAGTATAATTTCCAAGGTATGTTAAAATTTTAATAAAGTAACATGCTAATTTATTGGCAGATTAAATAAAATAGACTTTTAAAATGTTAATGTATATAAATAATATTATGAGATACATGTGATCACTATAATGTGATATAAAAATATCTCTGATCTCTACTGATGGTAGATTGCTTGGAGCTGATACTGATACTACTATCATCACTTGTTGCCTTGATTTGTAACACAAATTCTAATTAGAAATTAATGAAAAAATTAATACAGATTCACATATACTGCTGCATGTTGGTAAGTGTACAAGTGCATGTTCATTAAAAGGAAGAAAATACACAGATAAAAGTGGTTATTTCTTGTAATAGTTAAAAAGTAAAGAAAACATGATAAATAGAAGACAAATAAAAAAGAAAATACAGAATAAAATCTTTTATATCTTGAATAAATCAGTTATGTCTTAGATAACACCAAAAATACTATTCATAAAATTCCAAAATCCATAACTCATACCTCCTCAAAATTTAAAACTATTGAACTTTGACAAACACCACTAAGAAAATAAAATGCAAAGAAACAGACTTGGAGGAAATATTTGTGAAAGGTATGTCCAAAGGGCTTATATCTAGAACACAGGAAGAACTCAAGAAGAAAAAACAACCTACTCAGCAAAAGACTAAATGGCCTAATGATTCAAATGAACCTTTACCAAAGAATATATGCAAATTGATATTACAAGAAATCTATTTAAGATCATAATCATTAGGTGATTTTTGCCATCTTTTTATTTTTTATTTATTTATTTATTTATTTTTGGTACTGGGGATTGAACTCAGGGGTACTCGACCACTGAGCCACATCCCCAGCCCTATTTTTTTTTGTGTTTTATGTAGAGACAGGGTCTCACTGAGTTGCTTAGCACCTCGCTGTTGCTGAGGCTGGCTTTGAACTCGCGATTCTCCTGTCTCAGCCTCCCTGAGTGCTGGGATTACAGGCTTGAGCCACCGCGCCCGGCTTGCCATCTTTTTATTATTGGGTAAGTAATTTAAAAAGATAAACAATAACAAACGTCAGATAAAAAATAGGGATTCTTATGCCTTACTGGTGGGAATGTAAAATGGTACAGACAGTACTAAACTTTTTGGTTTATTTATTTTAAACACAAATTATCCCTTTAACCAAGCAGTTCTATTCTTAAAAATCTATTCCAAAGAAATGAAAGCATGTATATCCACATTATCCATATAACTTATTTATGTATGTATTTTTTTATTTATTTACTTACAATGCTGGGGTTTTAAACCTAGAGACTCCCACATGTTGAGGCAAGTGCTGGTGTAGTTCAGTGGTAGTATACTTGCCTTGTGTGCCACAAGCCTTGATTTTAATCCTGAGCACGGCAACAAAGAAAAAAAAAACTACTAAACCTCGTTTGTACCAATATTCATGCCAGATTATTTAAATTGACAAAAAGTTGGAAACAATCTAAAGGTCCATCAAATGGGGAATACATAGACAGAATGTGGTATATACACACAATGAAATACTATGCAACGATCAAAAGGAAGAGGGACTATGTACGCGTGCTAATATCTAAGTTTGTTTTTTATTTAAATTAGTACTAGGGATTAAATCCAGGGGCTCTTAACCACTGAGGCACATCCCCAGCTATTTTTCTTTTTCCTTAATTTTGAGATGGGTTCTCACTAAATTGCTTAGGGCCTTACTAAGTTTCTAAGGATGACTTTGAAACTGTGATCCTCCTGCATCAGTCTCTGGGATTACAGGTGTGTGCTACCGCACCATGTTGAATAAGTTTTACAAACATGTTCAGTGAAAAAGCCAAACATAGATTACGAATTATATGATACCATTTCTATAAAATATCAGAAAAAGCAAAACTATGGAGACAAAAAGTCAATTAGTGGTGACCTGTGTAGGTAATTCACAAAAGCTTGTGTATTTGCAGAAACATATGTGAAAGATTGTACCAGCGTAATGAAGTCTTCTAAAATTGATATAGATTTATAATTATACAACTTGATAAATTTACTTAAAAAACTTGAAAATGAAAGATTATATGATATGCAAAATTTGTAAATTTCTTTTTAATTATTAAAAATGGTGAAATATACATGGTTGGGGTGAGGAAACAGGATGAAATTGAAGAATTTAAGACAAGATTTTTCTGTACATGCCTTTCTAGATCATTTTGCTTTTTGAATCATATAAAAAGACTTATCAATTGAAAACTTAATTTAAAAAAATATTGGTTATAACCACCATATATGTTACTTTACACAAAGTTGCTACATGTTTCTTTATCAACTGCTAGCATTTTCTTCTTTTATCCACCCTTTTCTTATCCTGGGAGGTTTTTGGAGGATGTATAGAGTTCTTTTTGACAAATCTATAAATGGACATTATTACTTATCCACAATACATTCTTTCTTCCTTTCTTCACCTTGTAACTACAATTCCTCATATATCATGTCATTGGTAGCTTAAGGGAAAATAGAACAGATGTGTACATTCTCATTTCGAGAATGTATTCCTGCTCCCAATTTTAGCCCTTTTCTTCCAAAATACACTGAAAAAGACCCAAAATTTCTCAGTTGGAATGTATCAATTGGAAAGAACAATACCATTTAAAATCTGCCATAAAGAAAACAATTCAGACTATTCTGTTTTCAATATTTAAAATGTTGCACTTTTAATATAAAGTCAAAAATACTGAAAAGATGCTACAATTTCTTTGTTCTATAATACAGTTTGAAAAATTTAAAATATATATATATCCACTAATTCTATTCTTAGTTTACTGTGGTAACAAAAACTGGGAGAAAAAAGACAACACAGGATACCAGAAATAGTAAAAGCATTGTTTGCAGGTGTGAGGTTTTAGAAGGAAACAAAGAACACATAAAACAATGCCTATTAATATTGCTGTGAGTGCTTCAGGTGAGGATGCTATCTTCTCTCTGAAGGTTCTTGAGAGAGAGATAAACACACAAACCTCTTAAATGCCTCAAGGCAAGTGATACCATCAAAAAAATATGTGTAGAACAGGAATTTTTAACTTATTTTTTTTTCTTTGAGCATGTAACAACCCCATGTGACCAATGCCCTTGGGGAGGTATTCATTGTGCTTATGAGGAAAGTGAGAAAAGGATTTAGCCCTACCGACCTCTTGGTGTAGAGTACTATTTAAAACATTTTCTCATTTGTGATTTTGCTATATATGCACAAATCTGCATGGTTGGAAAGGCAGTGGCTATTACTTTGTTATATACTCCTCTCCCCCCATAGTGTAAAAGGAGATGTTACATTCAGGCTATGGAATTAGACACTTGATCAGGAGTAGTTCAACCATGTTCTTCACTGTAAATAAGGATATTTTATTTTTCAAAAGATAAAGCACGAAACTCCTAGTCTTTTAAAAGAAGCACTAATTCAATAATTTTGATTGACACCTTAGTTTCTGCTTTTCATTTTTAAATTTTTCCCCATGGTTTAAAAAGTGCTTAACAATTAAGGGGATGGTTTTATAGTCTAGGAAGGAAGAGCTTCCTGATCCAGGCAAAATATGATTGCTATCTTTGAAGCTGAAAATTATATATATATATAAAACTATGATGTGGTCAATTTTCTGTCAGTGAATTAAGACCAAAAAGGGCCTGTGTGGGGCTGGGGTTGTGGCTCAGTGGTAGAGCATTTGCCTAACATTTGTGAGGCACTGGGTTTAATTCTCAGTATAGTACATAAATAAATAAAATAAAGGTCCATCAACAACTAATAAAAAGGGTCTGTGGAACATATGGTTCCAGGAGAGCTTTTCTGCACGAAAGAATGACACCTTAGGCATTTATTTTTGCCACTATGAGTTCAGGTGACTTCAAGTCTACTCTTTCTGCTTAGAATGAAATTATAGTTTTAAAAAGTATTTTATAACCCCTTTTAGTTGTTTGCTTCTGATTTGAGAAGGCAGAATCATGTAGATACCATGCCCACTACCACCTCAACCAACATCAACACTATCACTTATAAATTTAAGTAAGATACATGCATATTAAATACATAATAAATAGTGGCTAATAAGAAACAGCCAATGAATAGTAGAAAGGTCATAGTCTTCTCAGTGTTTTTTGCCTCCAAACCATCTTTGATACTGGGTATAATGGGGTATAATGTCCTTTAATATTCCAAAAATAAATAAATACTAGATATTTATAAAATAAATACTAGATGTTTCTGTGAGTTATTTTTCAAGATATTCAAAGACATGGAGGTGATATGTAGTTACTGATAGTGAAAGCTATGTAATCAGAATAAACTCTTTTTAGGAAAACATATGTTTTTTTCATTCATTGCTTTATCTGTGGGATAAATGAAAACCTATTATTGAAAAGTAATATGAGAGCTATCAAAAAACACATTATATCCTACAGGAAAAAAAATCCCTAAGCCCCAGAATGATAATGCTGAATGACAGCAGAGGGTTTCTTGTTGAAAGGCTGATGTGTCTTTAATCGTGAGCATCTGTATTTCCAAGCAAAGGCACACACAATGAATAAATATTTTCATAAAGCTAACATTTGTATGTGAATGTGCATAGCATCATATACACTTTTTATGTTTCTCATTTATGTGTTACCTGACATTGGTAAGTTATTTATCAATAATGTGAACTAGTATTTTAACCTATACTTATATTATTATGAAAATAATCCTACTGGAAGATATTATTTTTTTGTTTTATATTATAAGAAATCAAGTTCACAAAATTTAAGTCCCTTAATGAAAATCTCTATGATCAGTAAACAAGCCAAGTAAGCAAATAAATCTTGAATTTGAATCAAGCTCTGTGTGAATCCTATCCAGGTTCTTTCAACTAAACAGTGCTTAAGGCTCCCTCTTTGCAGGGCTATATATTACTCATCTGAGTTAATTTCTTGAGGTTACTTTACCCATAATTCTATATGTTAAGTGGACATTTAATGGGAAGAATCTAGTGGACCTAGTAATGCTGTGTTAATACCTCTGGAACCCTGGCTTTCGGTCATATTCTGATCAGGCAATACTATGACCTGGAATAATTTACTTTACCATTGTATGCTTCATATTCTTTTATAAAAAGAGAAACAATTGTAAAAACTTACATAAGATTGTTGCTTTGAAATCTAGAACATTGTATAAAGAGGAGCCAATAACAGCATGGGAAAATCAATAATACCAGATTTGGTCCTTATTCTGGGAATAGCCTGTCACTGCCATTACACTAGCCAATCCCTTAAACACTTGAATTTGTGGCCTGAATATCTTCCTTCTGTTTTTTTTTTAATTTTAATTCTGAGGATTATAGAAAACTTTCTAAAATAATGTAAAGGGACTAGATCCTAAATCTGGGACCGTTGTACATATTGCTTATTCAGTAATTTGTGCTTTTGGTAAGTCCTCAAGAAATGCTAACTGGCAAGGACAGCTCAGAGTTTAAAACATTGTTTACTGTTCATTTTTATTGACTATTGTTTCTCAACACAGCCACAGCAGTATTTTCATTTTGACTTGTCAAAAATATTGAAGCAATGGTAATTTTATGCCCTGAACATATTTTTCTCTGCCCTGGTTATCCTAAGAGCAGTAGGTGGCTCTCTTGAGCTACTCTTTCTGTGGTCAGAAGTCAGCCTGCTGGGATTCTGCTACCCCTTGGTAGATGGCAACCCCTGTAAGTACCTTGGGATACCTTGAGAAGGCCAGCTTACTGGAAAAAATCCAGATCATCACTTGGCTTTCAGGTTTTGCTGAATGTTAATGTTGTGTTTTCTCACTTATGCTGATGATACAGAAATACATATATTCTCTCCCCCATTAAGGAAAACAGCTGACATATGCGTTTCTGGTTTGATTCAAGATCTATGTGTTACATGGTAAATTTAGAAATCTCTTGAAGATTAAGAGCTAGAAGTGATTAAGTAATTCATTGAAATTTCCGTATAGTTTTAATTTCTTATGCTGTCATGTGCTTCACTGTGATAAGAAAGATGAAAGTAAATGAATTATAAATCAAATGGTTAACATTTGAAGTTTCACCAAGTCAGAGGCAGATGCATATTTTTGCTATATTAGGTCAATGCATTTGTATGGTGAATTTTGTTCATAGCAGAAAATTCCAGCCAGCTAATATTGAGGTTAAGTGGTTTTATATTTTATATTTAAAAATTATTATACCTGGAAGGCAGAAAATGGTTTTGCATTGTATCTATCTTGTCAGATTATTTTAGAAATATAGAATGCTCTGGGCGTTTTTGCTGTACCCTACCCTTTACTGTTATGCAACCTAAGAGCACGTAGTGGAGAGTTTCTCTGTTTAATTACATAAGTTTTGTACCAGAATTTTGTGACCTATCAGTTGTCAGAAAGTTGCTGTCAAGATAATTAAATCCAAAGCGAAGTAAAACAAAACTAGTTCAAAACCTAAGTGAATGAACAAACAAACATGTCCAACTACCATGCCAGAAATCTCAATATTAAACACCCTTAAAAACCAGGCAAAAAATGAATATGAGTGAAGCCCATCAGAGTTGTGAAAGGAATGATGGTGAGGTGGAGACGTGAGCCAAATAGAAGTGAGCTCCCAATCCAAAACCTTGAATCAATGTTAACCAAACAAAATACATCTGACCACAATCTCATGTTGAACACACATTTGAAGCCCAGACAGCCAGGGTAGAAGAATCTGGTCTCTGGCCTAGCCTCTCCATTTTAATTGTTTTTAATATAAAGTGCTGATATGAGAACAAACCATAATCATCTCTGCCACATACTTATTAACATCTATGGAAAATCTAGATAGATAAGATGCAGAGAATAATAAATAGAAAAAAATAATTCAAATGAAATAGATATTGGTAGAAATGGTTTCTGGTCAGGAAAATCTGTCAGCCTCCAAAGTTACTTCAAAATAAATCAGAGTGTTCTGGTTTTTATAATAAAGTAAATATAATTTGTATAAATTGGTTACTGCCTTGCCTGTCTTGGGGAGTTCTAACTTTCAGGTAATTTAAATTCTGCTTACTGGAGTTCAGTAAAGTGATGAACAAAATCCACTACATGAAAAGAACACTTTAGAAATGAAAGGAAACCTTTCAGACCAACTTTCATCATATGTAAAATGAATCTAAATTTTAGTTAGGTTAGATAACTAGCTTAATGTTTAAAAAAGATTAAAAATCACTAGAACGTGTCTTTATGTTCATATTTTTGCCAGTCTTCTCATTGTGTGCACAATAAAAAATATCTGCTATATTCTTCCTTACTTTGATACTTTATAAGATAATGGTCCCATGCAAATATAATTGCATATTTTATAGAGTTTAGAAAATCCATCAAATTCCACAAAACAGATCAGTATAAGTAATCTGATATCCAAGGTGGCACAATTTAACCTGCTGTGCCAGCTGTGCAATTAGATATGATTTAGGAACTTTATGTTGAGGAAAGTGTGCTATCTTCTAACAATAGATAGTCTAGATAAAGTCTGTCTTTAAAAGTTTATGTTTAAGGTCAAATACATCCTTAGCACTCACTGGAAGTTTAGTACTCAAACATCAAACTTTTAAATTTACCCAGAATACTTCAATGATGTAATCATATGCATGAAACTTTCTAAATTTAATGATGCCTCCAGATGTCTTTCCCATAAAGACATGTAAAATAAAGGCTTCTCTTTGCAGAGCACATTAGGATTCTACTGCACCCTTAGGTTAGATACACCTGTGAACTAAGAGAAAGATGTTTTGAGTTAAGGAGATCTGTATTTCAAAGTAATTGATACCACAATTGAAATTCTCACACAGCATTCACCTAAATAAACACTCTGTACTTGCAGGTCATTTTATATGTATCTCCACATTATCCCTTTGAGTTTTTTAAATGGTACATGCTAAGCAATGAACTAGTTCTGAGAAGCCAAAAAATCTCTGCATGGGAGGACCATTATATTTGGAGTGAAGGAAGTCTGTATGATTGATCACTGTAAATTAAAGTGAGTCTGAAATGAAATCAAGTCAGGAAAAAAATAAGAGGACTTGGTCAAAGTAGCAATCACAGAATAAAAATTTTCCTCTGAGTGAACAGAGGAAAGAGTTGCTGTCACTTACTATAAAATAAAAGAAAGTTTCCCAGAGGAAGTGATACGCCCTGGGAACCCATGACTTTTATGAAACATCATCGGTACTGCTTATTAGAACATTTTATTTTCATCACATACTAAAGAATATTAGGAAGAAGATGTATATTTTTGTGTAAAAGAATGAGGGAAAGAGTTTCAATAGAAGACAACTAACAACCAAAACAAAAACTATTAAGGATAGCTGCTTTATTGTGACCTTGCTACTTGTACCAAATAAACTGACTTGAAGCAGACTAGAGCTTTCTCTTGGGGTTTTCCCAGAACATCCCATGCCCACAATGTATCAGCCTACCCTGTAAAGGATACCTATTCTCTTGCTTTCCTTCTTTGTCCTGAAACAATTTCTTCTTGAATAAATATACATGTATAGGTATATTTTTTCAATATGTCAAGATGGTGTAATTTGGCAAAGCCCACACAAGTTTTAAAAATATTCCATCGTCTTGATCCAATAATTTTGTTCATAGGATAAATTTTCAAAGATCAGTAAAAATTAGTTCAGTTATATTGTTTATTAGTGTCACAATTTTAAAAATCTTGAATTGTCCCACATGTGCTCTTGTGATAAATGTTGTATATTTCAATGGTGGAATATGATGTAGTATTATTAGTCTTTACAAGAATGCATGAAATAAAGATATTTTAAAGAGAATATAAAGCAAATATTAGCTGTGATTTATACTGGATAGAGGGCTCATATACATCTTAAATATCTATCTTTATACTTTGTCACAATTTATAAGTTTTCTGTAATAATATTTCTTCAAACTGAAGACATATAGAATTAATCCAATCTCATTCATCCATCTGATTTTGTGCAATTGTCCAAATGATTTTAACTAATGTCAAATATTCTTTTTTAGTTAAATATCTGAGTTTTTTCTTTATTTATTCTTTGCTTTTGTTTTTTTCCAGTGCTGGGACTCAAATCCTGGGCCTCCTACATGCTAAGCATTACCTTACCACTGATGTTTCCCACTGGTTCTCATGAAGTGTGCTTCTGGATGGGGCTGGCACTTCAGTTGAAGCCAGATACATTTTTATTATGGTTTGGATATGAGATGTCCACCAAAATCTCATGTGTAAGAAAATGCAATAAAGTTTAGAGAAGAAATGATTGGGTTATGAGAGCCTTAAACCAATCACTGAATGAATCCCCTAATGGAGATTAACTGAGTGGTAATTGAAGGTGAATAGGGTGTGGCTGGAGAAGGTGGGCATTGGGTGTGTGACTTTGCATTTTTTAACTGGAGAGTGGAACCCCTCTCTGCTTTCTCATCTTCACATGAGCTGCTTCCCTCTACCACACTCTTCCACCATGATATACTGCCCTACCTCAAACCCCGAGAAATGGAGGCTACTATCTATGGATTGAGACTTCTGAAACCATCAGCCCCCAAATAAAACTTTTTCTCCTCTAATATTGTTTTGGTCAGGTCTTTAGTCACACTGATGAAAAAGCTAACTAAAAGATCTTTATCTTTGGCTTCCTTCTTTTTCTCATTATTTTCCTTCACACCATTTCAGGAAACTATCTCAACTCTTAGAGTGCTTAGTGTACGCAATATGCATGTGGATTCTCTTGGGAAGAGTCTTGCCC
Organism: Geosciurus inauris; assembly: GCA_004024805.1. Taxonomy (NCBI): domain Eukaryota; kingdom Metazoa; phylum Chordata; class Mammalia; order Rodentia; family Sciuridae; genus Geosciurus; species Geosciurus inauris. Next base: position 40,908 of record PVHX01012367.1, read on the forward strand.
TTCACTTGACTGTTGCATGCTAGGGAACATGCTAGAGTCTTATAATTTCACCAGGGAAACATTTATGGAGCATTCTTTTTTGAAAAGTATCCATTCCCTTAATGTCTACAGTGTCACCCTTCTTGTAAATGTGCATACATGTGGCCAAAAGAGAAAATCTATGTTTTGAAAAAGGCCTAGAGAACATGTATTGGGTTCCTTGCCTCTTTTCCTTTGTGTTAGTTATTTTGCCAAATTAATGACACCTTTTCATAAGATTGTTAGAAGGATTAAATAATTTACCTTTTCAAAGCTCTTTGTACACAGTTGGTACTCAATACATGAAGGTGTCATTTTGTTTTGCTTCTTTTAAGTACAGATAAAGATTATAGTTAAAAGTTGATGATAAATAATTAGAACATCTGAACTTCAGCCAAGATCTAATTTATAGATCTGACTGCTTTAAAGGTGCCATATCAAGAATATTGAAGATGACATGTTGAAGTAGTAAAGGGTTATAGAAATGAGTCAGGATGGTGACAATACTTGTAGTAAGACCCTAATAACTAAATATTGAAGTAAAAGAGCCTGAGAGTCTTAGAAATGATAATAGGTTTCCATCAGTTGAATTAGGCAGTGCTCCTTTTGAAGTTGTGGCTCTAGGTGTGGTTTCCACTTCAGAGAAAATCAATATGGCAAATGCTTTTCTCCTTGATAGGAATTTATATTGCCTTCTATATTCATGACGATTGTCCAGCACCATTGTCCATGGGCATGTTAGCTTATATAACACTATGACCTTTAGTGAAAATTGCTTCTGGGGAAATGTATTTAATAGCAGAATAAGTAAAGCAACAGTTCCATAGGTTTCACTAATATTATCATTTATCTTATCATTACAAAACAGGTAACCTTAACCTAGTTAATGTTCAATTGTAGGATGTATCTGGAAAAACCATCTCTTCAGTTAGAGTTCTGAATAGGGCATTGATATGTATATAGTAGTTTACTAGTATAATATTAATATGGTTTTGGAATAATACAGTAGCAAGATTAAATATTTCTCTAACAAACAACTTCAAATCTGAGTAGCTTAACCCTACAGTTGTTCATGCTCAGACTTTATGTTAGGTAAATGGTGTGTGTGTGTGTGTGTGTGTGTGTGTGTGTGTGTGCACGTGCACATGTGTTTTACAGGAATAGTCTACTCTACAGTCACTTAAGGGACCCAGTGTGAGGAATGGCTTAGCATTTAAAATGTCAGTAGCATGGTTGTTATAGCAAGAGAAGTGGATGACGAGAAGCATTCCAGTTGATTTATGGTTTAGCACACAAGTGACTCAAAACACTTCCATCCACAGCCTCGTAGTCAGAACTAGTTTTGTTGCTCCAGGTAATAGGTGAATAGGGGTTAAGAAATATGAAAAGCAAATGGAATGTTTTATGAGTACTCTAGTCTTTGCCACAGGAGTCTTTCCCTCAGTTGAGACGCAAGAAGACTTTATAGCCTGGGACAAGGACAAGTCACCAGAATAAGATTTACCACAGGTAAAAGTACATGTCTTTGTATGAAGTGGAAGAAAATGACTGTGAATGCAGGTAAACATCAGGTACCATTCAGTGAAAGAAAGTGTTATGTATACACTTTGAGACCCTGGAAATTTTTATTTTGTTTTCATGATTTATAGAGTCTAAACAGACTGTGCATCCAAGTGAGCAAATTACATGAGCATTAATTGGCTGATCCTCTTTTTTAAGATTTATTGGTTGTCCAAATGATGGGGCAGCATGAGAATAACTCTGACCCTTGTATGTCAGCCCTGTATCTGTATTCATACCTTCAGCCCATGCTCTCTACTAATCTGGTGCAATTCTTTTTTTCTTCTCATGTTATGTCAATTTTTCTTTAACTGCCTTGGTTCATCTTCCTAAATTAACAAATTATTTATTTTATCTATGTTTCTTCATTCCATACCCTCTCCTTCACTTCCATGTGTGCACAAAACACTTCACAGCTCTGATCTTTGTCAAAAGGTTTAAAAAAATCCTATCTCTGAGACTAAGAATGAGGATCCCCTATCTATACATCCAAGTTAAACCAAATGGATAGTGTCTGCTCCTTTAGGAACTCATAGAAATTTATTTTCTATTCAGTCTGTGATCTATTTTTAGATAATCAAAATGTCTACAGCAGGTAACATTTATCTCCAAGCTGGAATTAGAAAACACATGACAAATATATCCTGGATGTGATTTTCATATTATAAACTGAATATGTTATGCATTTAAATTATTTTGATCCCTTTAGAACATTTTCTCATGGGCTCATATCTTACAAATTGGGAATTACTCATAAGTGAGAACCTAATATTCCTTCACTAAGCAGCTATAAGGAGTGAATATTCATTCTTTCCTTAGAAAAATACTCTGTAGATTTTTAAATATTTAAAAATATTCTGTAGATTTTGAATTTTTAAAGCAAATTCAAACATGCTAATAAGAAATCCATACAAAATAATTTTTATAGTACTCCTAAGTGCCACTGCATTGTAGACTTAACTGTGTTTTCCTATTTTAAAAGATAAGCTTCTGGAAGGCAGAAATCATTTGTACTTCTTTGTCTTATGTAGCAAGATACAGAAAACCATGCAACAAGTTTGGATGAGTTATTTTACAAAATGTACATATTTTCTAAATGAGATTTGGATAGCAGGCTATATCTAATCCCCTGGTGCCTAAAGATGCAAAGAATTGTCAGAACAGTTTGATTCATCAAGATACAAAGTGCAAAATTATTATGACATTCATTTGGCACATGTGAGACAAACAGAATTAAATCTTTAATCCTCAAGAGTCCCTCAAACAGGATCTGTTTCTATGAGACAAGAGTCATCGTTAGTGACTATATATATACTACGTGATTGGGGTGAGTTAATAGTAAAATGATTTGAAGACCAATATCAGCAACTCGCTAGTTTGTTTCATTTAATATTTTGTTATTTCATGGCTTGAGTATTACTTTCCACCTAAATGTACTTATAACCAGGAAGCTCATTCTTCTACAATTAAATATTGATGTTTTTTAGGGAACAATGATGGCTTTTAATATCTGCATATATTAATTTTATGAACTGATTATTATAATGTATATAATAATAAATAACATGTTGATTTTTCTCATACTGTTTGTAATCAAAGAAAATATGAGGTGTTTTAACTCAATATTAAACCAATTTTATGGTCAATAAAGCATAAAATATCAAGGTTGATTTTGTTCATTTATCAGTGCTCACATTGCTCAATGTTCTCAAAAAAGATTATGTTAACGTAATGTCACTAAACCTTTTGTCACTATGTCTGGCAAGCACAAACTAATATCTACAAAACTTGGATGCAAAATAAATAATACAATATATAAATCCCTTTTACAAAAAATAAGATAGGAGTTGAAATACTAAAATGAAATCAAGGCATTTTCTTACATGAAGAGATTTTCTCAATCTTTGATGCCTTTAATGGCAGAAAAATTAACTACATGTCAGTAAAGACCGATTGTGGAGATCAAAGTGTCTATCTGTGTAGAAGAGTAAAATACCTTTTTTGGAATGATTCCTTTTTATTTAATAAAAGTTGAATTTTCTTCTTTACAGTAAAAGGCAACAAGTTCATGTTTGCAATAGGATAAAATGTATTGTCATTCAAAGTTCCCAAATAAATTTAACTCAGGAAATAAACCAGGTTTATTCTGTGGCCTGAGAGCTTTTGGAAATTGTGGGGTAGCTTTTAGTACTACAGTTGCCCCCGTTCCAGAAACATGGAGATCAAGTGTTTCTAAATGTTTCACAATATATTAGTAAAATTGTTAGAAAGTACAAAACCATTTAATTGGCTTATTAAGAGGCCTGTGACAGAGATATAGTAACAAAAACAGCATGGTATTGGCATCAAAATAGACATAAAGACCAATGAAATATAATAGAAGACACAGAGACAAATCCACATATTTATAGCTATCTGATATTTTACAAAAGGTGACAAAAATATATTTTGGAAAAAATACCTTTTAATCAAATGGTACTGGGAAAACTGGATAGTTACACATAGAAAAATAAAATAAGGCCCCCCTCACTCTATAAAAAATTCAAAATGAATCAAAGACTTGGGAATCAGACCAGAAACCTTGCAACTGCTAGAAGAAAGCATAGAGTCAACACTCCAGTATATTGGTGCTGGCATAGACTTCCTTAACAAGTCTCTCAAAACACAAGAAATAAAACCAAGAGCCAAGTATGATGGTGTTATGTCTGTAATCCCAGCAGCTCTGGAGGCTCAGGCAGGAGGATTGAAAGTTCAAAGCCAGCCTCAATAACTTAGAGAGGCACTGAACAAATAGTGAGACCCTATCTCAAAAGAAGAGAGAAAGAAAAATGGGCTGGAGATGTTGCTTAGTGGTTAGGTTCCCCTGGGTTCAATCCCTGGTACAAAAAGAGAAAGGGAGGGAGAGGCAGAGAGGAAGAAACGAAAAAAGAAACAGGGGAAATGGAAGGAGGGAGATAAGAAAAGAAAGAAGGAAGGAAAAAAACCAAGCATCAATAAATGAGTTGTCATCAAATTAAAAAAATTCTGTGCAGCAAAGGAAATGATGAAGACTATAAAAAGAGAGCCTAGAGAATAGGAGAAAATCTTGTCCAGCTATTCTTCCAGTATGGGATTAATATTTAGAATATACAAAGAACTCAAAAATTTTAAATCCAAAAAGAAAATAACCCAATCAATAAATGGACAAAAGAAGTAAGCAAAAACTTCTTGAAAGAAGAAACACAATGGCCAACAAATATATGAAAAAATATTCAACATCTCTAGCAATCAGGGAAGCGAAAATCAAAGCTACACTACAATTTCATCTTACTCTAGTCATAATGGCAATGATCAAGAATACAGATAACAATAAATGCTAGAGAGGATATGGAGAAAAGGTACACTCGTACCACTCATACATTGTTGGTGGGAGTGCAGAGTAGTACAACCATTCTGCAAAGCAGTATGGAGATTCTTCAAAAAACTGGTGATGGAACCACCACATGATCCAGCTATCCCACTCCCTAATATTTTCCCCAAAGAACTAAAATCAGCATACTACAGCAATACCGCCAATTCAATGTTTACAGTAGCACAATTCACATTAGCTAAATTATATAATCAACCTACATGCTCATCAACTTATCAATACAATAGATGAATGGATTAAGAAATTGTGATATATATATATAATTTCTATATATAAAGTTTTATATGTATTAAAATTATCTATATATGTTGTGTATATATAATATATATATATATATATAAAATTGAGGTCTACTCAGCCATATAGAAGAAATAATGCCATTTGAATGGAAATAGAGAATATTGTGCTAAATGAAATGTCAGACTCAGAAACTCAAAGGGCAAATGTTTTCTGTCATATGTGAAAGTTATAATAAAATAAAGGAGGGAAGAATAAGATAATATAAAGATATAGAAAAGATTAGCCCAGTAGAAGGAAGTCAAGAGGCAGAGTGGAGGGATGGGAAACAGGAAGAAATGCAGAATGAATTCTTAAAACCTGTGTTAAGAGCTTATATAAGGGCTAGAGTTGTGGCTCAGTGGTGGAGTGCTTGCCTAGCATGTATGAGGCACTGGGTCTGATCCTCATCACCACATAAAAATAATTAATAAATTAAATAAAATAAAGGTATTGTGTCCATCTACAACTAAAATATATTTAGAAAACTAAGGACAATGGTAGGGAAAAGAGGAAGAGAGGAAAAAGAGTGGCTCATGAACTGAAAACAAATCCTATGCATGTATGATTTTTGTTGGGATGAACCCAACTACTGTGTGTAATTATAATGCTCTAACAACAGAAAAAAGAGATCTGTGACATAATTTTTTCATCATCATATTCTGTGCAATGCTTTTGGCTATCTTCTTAATATCTGATTTTCTTCCTAAACTATTTGGGCAGAAAATAGCAATTCCTTCCTAAAAAATTTGATGACTTATACATGAATGTTACAAGTTATAAATAGAAAATAGTCTCCTGTGTACAGAAACTATCTGAAATGCTTGTGACATATACAACAGAAATGATCCTTGCCCTCATATAAATTATATATGTATATGTGTATATATAGACAATAAGCAATAAATATAATAACAAACACATTATATATTAAAGTAGAAGAGAATAACTGATAGACAATCATGGGAGATAGCAAGGTAAAGATTACTTCACATGCGTCATGGTTATCCAGGGTTAAAATCTGCACTTTCCAAACGGTAGGGCTGGGGGTGTTGCTCAGTGACAGAGCTCTTGCCTCACAAGCATTAAGGCCCTGGTTTAGTCTCTAGCACCACAAAACTAAAAAGCAAAAAGCACAGCTGGAGTAAGAATCAGCCAGTTAATGAAATTAAAGCAAAAACATGAAGGAGGTGAATATTAATCATGTAGATATCTAGGAACAATCTTCTAGACAGATAGCAAAGCAGTACTGGAAGCTACTGTGACTAAGTAGTGTTGTAAGAGCAGTAGTAGAAAATTTGGTCGTAGAAGTACCTATAGGATAGACTGTAGAAAACCCTTTACATTATTGAAACTCTGCAGGGACCTAAATACTGGCATAAGATGATACAACTTATGTTTTAATATAAGCTACAGAGTATGATCTTCTCAATCAAAGACATTGATAAGAATCAGTGAGATTATTTAGAAACCTATTGAAGTAATCAAGGTAAGTGGCATTTGTCTCACAGACGAGGGGGTTAGGAAAATAACCAATGGTAGTTGTAAGAAGTGGGAAATTATTTTGGGTACATTTTGAAGGTATTGCAACAGTTCTTCCTACTAGATTAGATATGAGGATGAGAGAATAAGAGTGAAACAGTTGGCACAAGTTATTAGAAAATGAAGTGCCATGAACTGAGATGAAGAAATCTGAGAGTGAGCATGTTTTAGAGGGATTATCAGAATTTAGGTTTTGGATGTTCTGATTTTGAGATGATTTAAACTGAAGGGAAGATGTCCAGTGAGGTTACAGACACAAATATGGATTCCACTGAACAATCTTGACAAGAAATACATGTTATAGTTATTGAAATTGAGATCATATATAAAATTATGCAACTTGATAAAGAGTGAATATAGACTAGAAGGTAAATAAGGCAGACAACAAGGCTGGAGAAATCCCATATTTAGAAATAAAAAAGAAATGGATTATCTTAGTCCACTTATATTCCTACATGAAAATATTCAAGACTGGGCAACAGAGAATTATAATTTATAATTCTCACAGTTCTAAGACTGGAAGTCTAGGATGAAGACACCAGCAGGTTCAGTGTCTGATAAGGGCTACTCTCTGTTTCCAGGTGGCTCCTTGTTCCTGCATCATCCAAGCAAGAGGAATCCTGCATCCCTGAAGGAAAAAGGCAGAAGGACAGTAGGGCTGAATGCTGTGTGACAGGTCTTATAATAAGGCTCTTAGTGTCACTCACAAGGGAGCATCCCTCAATCCCTCATAACCTAATCATCTCTTAAAGCCCCCACCTCGTTTTTTTTCCCTCCAGATTTTTAAATTGGTGCCTTATAGAATGAAAAAATAAAAAACAATGGGATTTGTTGTTGCATACATACAATATAACACATAATTTGGTCAATTCAATTCTCCAGTGCTTCCCCTTTCCCTCCCCTCCTCTCTCTCCAGATTTTATTTTAATATCTTTTCTTTGATAAAATAGCTCTTCCTTGCTTGCCTTACCTTCTTATCAATTTTACTTCCTTTCCTCTTTCAAAACACCACTGAATAAATTATCATATCACTGATTATATTTATTTTTAAAATGTGTATTTCTTACATTTTTAAATTTTATTCAGTTATTTATTTTTAAATGATTTTATCAAGGCATCATGGTTATACATATTAGTGGGGTTCATTTTAATGTAATCGTATAGCATGGACTATGAATTGCTCCATTTTGGTTCCCAGTATCTCCTCTATCCCTATCCTCCTCCGTCCACTTGTATCTTTTCCTCTACTCTACTGATCTTACTTCAATCTATTTCTTGTTTTTAATTGGTGCTTCATAGATATACATAAAGGTGAAATTCACTGTGGTATACATTCATCATGTACATAGCATAATTTGGTCAATTTCATTCTCCAGTTAATTTCTTTTACATTCCTACTCTCTCCACACCAATCCCCTTCCTCTACTCCACTGATCTCCCTTCTATTATCATGCCCCCTACTTTTTACTCTTATTTTGATCTAGCTTGCATATATGAGAGAAACCATTTGATCTTTGCTTTTGTGTGTCTGGCTTATTTCATTTAGCACAATGTGCTCCAGTTCCATGCATTTGCCAGAAAATGTCATAATTTCATTCTTCTTGATGGCTGAGTAAAACTCCAGTGTGTATATATACCACATTTTCATTATCCATTCATCTGTTGATAGACACCTGAACTGGTCCCATAACTTGGCTATTGTGAATTGCACTTCTAAAAACACTGATATGCATGTATCACTGTAGTATGCTGATTTTAGTTATTCTGGATAAATACCAAAGAATGGGGTGACTGGATCATATGGTTGTTCCATTCCTAGTCTTTTGAGAAATCACCATACTATAAAGCCTCCAATTCTTAGTGTCATCACATTGGCCATTAAGTTTCAACCCCTGAATTTTTAAGAAGACGTATACAAACCATAGTGGGATAATCATTTTTAATAACGACTGCAATGTATTTGAAATTAAAAACAATAATAATACATATAGAAGATTAAGATTAAAAGGGAATAATTTTAATTACAGAATTAAGTTTTACTGTGATAGAATCTACAGTTTGATAGTTACTAAAGGTTGACTTCTAGGAAATACTTGCTACTTGCATGATTTTGCCATTAATTTTAGGTTTAACAGTGAAGAAGGCCTTGTAATTTTTCATAGTTGTCATTCAAGTTATCATTTAAATTGTACTTCAATTTTGGATGTTTTGGTCCTTGAATTGATCAAGTAATGGAAACCAAGAAGATATATACTGTAATTTATCAAATTTTCCCTATGGAAAATGGGTATTGAAGAGAGATTTTTGTGACCTAATCTGCCAACTTGAATGCCACTTCAGATGTGCTTTAAATGTGCTTACTTTCCTTTAACAGTCATCTTTGGCACTCTGTTAGGCACTTTAGAGCTTGACATAAAACATACAATAACACACACACACACACACAGACTCACACTGTTTAATTATCAGCATTACTGTGATCTTAAAATTATTTCTTAAAAACCTAACTACAGAGGTATAACTCTCTAAGTGTTTGTTTCTCCATTTGTTTTCATATTTCTTAATGTAAGTCTCCCAGGACTATGAAATCTTAGGTGATTTAATTCTGATGTTTTCCACTGGATGATGCAGGATTGATGGAAATTCTCATGGAATGAAAATTGTCTTAATGGACTCAAAGGAGCCATAACATAATGCAATTTTAAGCAGAGAAAAATAAAGTAATGATGTTAGAATTCTCCTATTATACTACCTTTTGCTCTCTCTTTTCTAGCTTTCAAGATGCATGTTGTCATTTTCCGCAGAGTTCTACTTGTCTGACTCTCAATGAAGCTTATTAAAGTAGAATGCTGAATTCAGATTCATTGTTATGTTAACCAATGCACATATGTTTCTACAGTTTATTTGGAAAAAACTCAAAGAAATTTCAAAGCATAAAATCTATGTTACTAAACCATATATTTTCCTACACAGATTTGCTTACATCCATCTCAGTATCTCCACATTTAAATGATACCAATTTATAAAACTGCATTGATATTAGCCTAATTTCCTCAGCAACAGAACTCTTTTAAAGGTGAGGGACTTTTGCATATATTTTTAGTAAGAATATATATATATATTTCACAGAGCTTTTAATTTAAAATAATTCTAAGTGGATGACAATTCCTTTTTATACTGAATTTTCTCTCAAAGCCAAATTTCCCCTTTGATGGCATAGAAAAGACATTCCTAAGTCTGCATTTAATTTAGTGTGTGAGCCTCAAAGGGCAAAAGTCTTTCAAAAATCTGTGAAACATTGGATATTGGCATTTAGTTTCTTTATTTTCTCTTTTTATTTTTTCCTTTCACAAAGTCCATAAACTAAATTGTTACATGGAACCCCCAAATGTCTCAATATAATGTAGGAGTGGTTAGTAGTATGGTCTAAAATAGCAATCCATTCATAATCACCATTTTAGGATTTTCCTTTGTGATGTACTATATATAGTCTTTCCTAATGTCTTCATTCATATTCAAAAAGAAAATGAAAACATTCCTTGCAGAACATCTGCTTATACAACTAGTGCTGTGCTTCTGCAGAAAGAGAAGTGGAAGAAGTTTTAGTGATAAATTTAGGGAAAGAAGAAAAAGGCTTATGTCAGAATTTTAGGATGGAGGTTTAAGGGTGCTTTCTCAATACAGTGTTCCTGGAAGTGTTAAACCAGTAAGTTGCCCCCAAAAGAAAGAATACTGCAGAATACTGAAGGTTCTCTTTTTGCAAAAGAAAAATACCCACAGAAATATAAAAACATTGCCATTTATAACTTCACTATCATTGATTTTATTTAATCATATAATCAATTCATTACTTAAAAGGAGATATTAATTAGCTCTGAATGTATTCAGGAAGGTTATTAAATAGATGATGAAAAATGAACACTGATCATCATGTAAGGTGCCTTTTTTAGGGAGAGACAAAGTGGAGATGGGAGATAAACAATTCTAGACAAGCAGCAGGAAAGAGGAGAAACCTCAGCAGTTGAGAAATATAAAATAAGAAGACTGGGTGCATTTTGCCTCTATCATTATTCTAATATTTATATTTTTATCAGAATACATCAATACCCAAAGATATAGATTTTTTTTGTCCCCTTTCTTCATCCTCGTGAAGAGAATTTAAATTGCACAAGTGACTAAGGCAATAATTCACATCCTTCATAAATATCAAGGAGGTCTATCTGCAGTGCAGTCATAGGTACTATCCAGGGCAACACTTTCCAACTATCTAGGATAAAAAAAGGAGAATTTTATATTTCCCCATCTATCAAGGACTGATACTGTCAAACATGATAGAAATAAATTAGGAGAAAAATAAAGGACATAAAATCTAATTCCTATTTTGCTATCAATAGATTCAACAGGCATAAAATTAGGCTGTTCATTTGCTGTACAATTTAAAATTTTCAAATACTATACAGTATCTCTGACTGGCAAATAACCATTGTGCATACCATCATCAGTTGGCATATCATGTTATGGAGCCCAGGTTTAGGGGCTTGGGAGAATAGTGCCCAATGTGCAATAAAGATTTTATTCCCAGGAGAGAGGGACTCTATTTTTTACCTTTGTCATATGAGACCTTTGCTTCAGAGTAGCTTTGAAGTATGGTTCCCCTGCTAGCAATCCAAATCTAAAATTCAGACGCTGGATAGGGATCTATATACTGACGTTTTAAGCCAGTGGTTCTTAAAGATTTCTCATACTTAAGTGAATTAATTCATTTTTGTACTCTTCTTTCCTATCACATAGATTAAAGGTAAGTAATGTTTTCATTTAACTGTTGGGACTAGGAATTACAGGAATCTGGAAGATAATCCTAAACCACTGAGAAGTGTCCTGTTTGATTTGAATGTCCTGCCATTTTGCTTCTAAAACCAAATCATTTTTCTCAATTTTAATACATATGAATTTTCCACCAAAACTCTAGAAATTATTATACTTTAGTTTGATTGGAATTTTCTTTCAAATTTTCCAGTGCTCAGAAAAGAGCATTGATGTATATGTTGTTTGGCATTTGATTCCTAAATGCAGTACCCTTAATCTGAGTAGATTCATAGGTATCATGTTTGCAATGCTTCTGTCTAGAGCTGGATCTCACACCTTGATTACATTTTTAGTGTTTATATTTTTTGTTCAAAAATTCATTTTGGAAATAATATTATTTGAAGATATTTTCTAATTTTTATTTTGTAGGACAGAATTTATTGATTTTAAGACATGATGTTAAGTTGTATTTTCATTGAATTTATTTCAAGATAGTAAAGGAGACAATGAACATTACTGGTTTGGAAATAAACAGGATGGTAATTATCCATTGGAGTAGATAGAGTCAAAAGCACCTTATGAAAGACTTTGCTGTGCATGTCTTTTGTTCTAGATGTGAATATTATTAATAGAAGAAACAGGGCAAATAGACTTATCAATATTAATCTCCTTTTCTAAGCATTACAAACTTATTCCTGGTCCTATTTTCTATTTCTCTTTATTAGGCTAATCATTTTATTCGCATAAAACTTAATAGCCCCAACAATAGCCTCAAGTGAAAAAAACAAACAAAACAGAAATGTGGTTTTCAATAAAAATCATGGCCTTGTATTAGCTTCATCTACATACTAGAAAATAAAACACCCAATCAAATGCAAAGGAAGATGACAAAGGGAATCTCAGTAGTCCTGTTACCAGCTTAACAAAACTTCTTATTTTTTATGTCAGGTCTCCTTATGTCTCCACTGAGACACAAAGTATATGGTTCATCATAGAGTGATGCTATGCTGGTATATTAAGTATTGTAGCACTTGTGTTTTCCCAAAATTCCACATATTTTTTCACAAGGTAGTGATTACTTCAATAATATTCTATGAAAGACAGTCAGTTGACCTCAATGTGTTTTTAAGGTACATTTTTGGATAAAGTCACTTGCTTGTCTAACTGCTAGAGAATTTCCTATAAGGAAAGTGTGACTTAGAAACTTAGGCAGACTCTAGATGTACCTCCTGCCAGTGCAGGAAATGCTACCGAGTACTCGCATTCACTTTTTTCCCCCTCTGATACAGTGAGATTTCTTACTGATGAGAAAAGACTATGCAGCACATAGGAACGCTTATTCAGAGAGCATTTCTTGTCTTCTCCTCCTCAGCCACTTCTCCTGCTTCAAGAACACCCATCTTCCTCTGTCACATGAGTTGTTTGGATGTCCTGTAATTTTATATAGATAGAACCATGAAGTAGGGACATTCATTGTCTGACTTAGCTTATTCAGTATAATAATTTCGAAACAAATCTATGTTATTGTGCGTAACAATGTTCTATTCCTTTGTATTGACTAACAGCATTTCATTTCATAGATGTACCATTGATTATCCATTGTCATAAAGATGTTATGCTCAAAACAGGAAAGTACAAAAGCTCCATTTGCTCCACATCCTCACAAACCCTTGGTATGTTCAGTCTCTTAATTTTGGACATTCTAGTGTGTGTATTTTGGTTTATCTTGGTTTCTCTTGGTAATTTTGATTTGCATTTCTCTCCTGATTATTAATGTGATACATTTTTGGGTTATTTTATATCCTTCTGTCTTCTTTGGCAAAGTGTCTATGCAATTTTTTTGCCATTTCTTTTTAATTAGTTCTACATTGAATTCTGAATTATAAGGGAACTTTATATACCCTACAGAAGATATTTCCTCTTTAGATATATATTTTATGAATATGTCCTATCAATCTGTAACTTGCCTTCCATCATATTAAAATAGTGCCTTTTAAAGAGTAAATTTTATCTTTGATGAAATCCATTGACATTTATTTTTTCAGTTTGTATTTAAGAATCTTTGACAAACCTATGGTCACTTACAGATTCACCTATGGTTTCTTCAAGAAATTTTGTAGTTTTAGTTTTTGCATTTAGTTCTGTGACTCATGTTTATTTACTTATTGCATAGGGTTCTAGGTATAGTTTGAAGTTTGTTTCTTTTTCACCAGCACATTTTTTTAAACTATATAATATATCTCATTTAATTTCTTTGGTACTTGTATCAAAAATTAATTATATTTACCTTTATATATCATAATTCCTTAATTACTATAAATTTTGTCTTGAAATTTATAGTAATTTCTTCCCTTTCTAATTGTTTAAATATTTTTTTTGTTTTGTTTTACTCTCTTATGCTCTTTGAATTTCAGTATCATCTACATGTGTATTTCAGTATCAGCTGATCAATTTTCACAAGAAAACCCACTGGGATTTTAATTGAAATTTCTTTGTATAGATTAATTTAGGTAGTAGTAACATTTCTTCAATATTTCATATCCTGATACATGGATATGATATATTAGCCTATTTATTTAGGACTTCTTTAATTTTTCTCAGAAATACTTCATAAACTTAAGCATGGTAGTGCACACCTCTAATCCCAGCTACTCAGCAGCCTGAGGCAGGAGGATTATAAGTTCAAAGACATCCTGAACAGTTTACCCAGATTCTGTCATAAACAAACAAACAAACAAACAAATAAATAAATAAAAGAGATTGTGAACATAGGGATAAAGCCATCCCTGGGCTCAATTTCCAGTACAGGAAAAAAAAAATAATGCTTTAAGTGTAAAGATTTTCTACACTTTTTTCCCTTAAAATTAAGAGTTTAATATTTTTGATGTCACCTGTTTCCTAATATTCCATCCACACCAGAAGCAAAAGTCCCCTTAATTTTTTTTTTTTTTTACTCTCACATAAATCCAAGAAGTCTTGACAGCCCTAAATTCTTAATGCTTGATATTTTTATTCAGCAAGAGTGAAACCGTTTTGGCTTTATTTCCTTGAATTGAGGTTTAAAAACACCTCCAGAGAGAAAGTCTGATTGAATACTCTCTTTTCCTGAGCTTTCCTTCCATCTGGAATCACAGAAATAAACCTTAGGTTGCTCTTCAAAGCCTGCAAGAAACAAGCAAACCAAAAATTTGAATTGTTATTATGGCCAATTTTTGTAGTTGTAGTCATTTGTGGTCAAAAATAAGCTACCTTGTCAATGCAAAAATAGAAATGCCAATGTTCCTGTTAAAATAAAAATTTATCATTTATCAGATCAAACTGCTTATGTTTTCTATATTTCCTTCCATTTTACTTTATTTTGTTCTTCTTTTGTTTTCTTTTCTTATTTCAACCCACAAGTACAAAATACTTCGTACTTGTTGATGGGATTCTCAGAATGGAAGAAAACATTTAACAGTAAGAGAGACAGATCCCTGGGAGACAAAGAAAACTGGAGATGTCACCATCAAAATACATGGCTGTATTTTCAGTAAGAGTATCAGAATAGGTAGAACTGAAGAGCTAAGAAGAGTCGCAGAAGCAATGAGTGATTTCTCCATCATCAAAGTAGATAAATCAAGTTGTGCTACCAAAAGGCTAAAAAAAGAAGACACAGAAACTTAGAAGACACAGAGGTGAGGGTTCATGATGACTTGGTAATAAAAGGAATGAGAGATGGCTACAAACCAGCCATAAGCCATCACATGCAAAAATGATAAAAGGACAGTTCTGTGTCAGGAGATGACTCTGCTGTGAGTTTAAATGGAGATGAAGCTGCTGTCAGTCAAGGACAATTTGAAGAATGGAGTACATGGGATGTGGAAGTGGTAGTCAAATGACAATCAGACAGATGAGCATGTTCCCAAGCACTGACACCAGGTACATAGAAGCAGTCCAAAGAGGATGGGTTCCAGTTCTGGATCCTCTGACAGTTCCAAGAGATTGAATTCTGACACATGGGTTGGATTGTTTTGGTTCTGTATTGTTTGGACAACATTTGAAATATAAAAGAGGGTTGGAAAAGGAAAAAAAATAAGCAGATAACAAATACTCAAACAATGTACAAACTCCTTTTGATTTAGTATAGTTAAACATGTATGTGTATGAGCTAGGACAACATTATCTGAACATTAAAGTCTATGTTCCAGCTAACTCCCAGGAGTTTTTCAGGGTATTTTTTTTAAATAATTTTTTAGTTGTAGATGGACACAATACCTTTATTTTTATTTATTTTTATGTGATGCTGAGGATCGAATCCAGTGCCTCACATGTACAAGGCAAGTGTTCTACCACTGAGATACAGCCCCAGCCCCAAATGAACAAGCTTTAATTTTTCTATGTTTAAAGATCTGACTTGCAATTTTTAAATTTCCTTTTATTTTTGAAATTATTTTCAAAAACTCTTGGTAAGTGCTTATCAAAGCCATACTTAGAAATCAACTCAGCTAGTAACTTCAGAGTGGATATTTAAGTCAAGTGTCAGAAAGACATAGCATGAGAGACAATTATAACACCAGAATCTAGATGAGTGATTCACTGGCCAAACATATATGGGGCATGAGATTTCAGTCCCTGCACAATAGGCAGCTCAAGATCTTTTAGAGAAGAGAATGTATGAGTCAGCCCCCTGTGAATGAGGTTTTTCCTAAAGATCCACTCTAAATTGAAGGTAGAGCCTGCTGGCTCACTGAGCTGAGGAGGTAAGGATTGGAGTTTAGGGATGTTTCCAGCTAGAATTTTCAGTGCAAACTAAAGAGTGAAAGGAGTTAAGTGAGGGAATAAAAGTCTGTATGTGGAGTTCCATACATGCTTAAACAAGAGTTGTTTGGATGTGTAGGGCAAGACTGTGAAAATCCTAGCAGCATGTAGAGTGTGTGCTTCTTGTTCATGACATTTAAAGACATGCAGTTCTGAGGTCCTGTAGTGTTGGCCAAGCTACACAGAGCAGATGTGCTGTACAATTCTGGCATCATTCGAAAGCCCAGGAACTTCACACCTTAAGAGAGAGGCCTATACCCTCGAGTAAGACATAAGTCTCAAAACAAAACCAAAATAGTACACCCTAACAAACTATACTGAATCAGATTAAAAGCATCACTAGTAAACTAATGGCTGTACAAGAAACACTCACATATGCACATAAAGGAATATTATATAATCTAAAATTCCTATCATGTTTATCCATAATTTTTAATCTGTAATAATAAAAAACACTAGACATGTTAATAAAACAAAAATAAGAATAAAAACTCCAGAAGACATGACCCATAGAGTCAGTAAAAGTCAATTGGACAGAGATGATCCAGGTGATAGCATCAGTAAAGAAGGACCATAAAACTATAAATACAGTATGAGATGTAAAGAAAAGGGAAGACTAGAGTTAAAGTATGGGGGGAGTCTCACAAAACCAGAAAATGTAAATAAAAGTCAAAAATAAATTCTGCAACTCATAACTACAACATTTGAAATGGAAATTGTGTTCAGTAGCCATAAAAATGGATTGGAAATTGAAGGAGGAGGAAAATTATAACACTTTAAGAGATATCAGTAGAAAGTTTCTAAAAATCATGGAGGAAAAAAATAAACTTTATTAGTAATCTATAGCATAATTGGAATCTCCAAAAGATAGGCAGGAAAACAGAGAACAATTTAAAAAGAAACAGCTTTAAATTTATAGAATTTAGTGTAAAAAAATAAAGTCATTGTTCATAACCAGCACTGAGTTTCAGCAAACTTCAAAAAGATGAATATATAGAACACATCAACTATGTGTATGACAGTGAAACTAATGGCAATCAAAGTTGAAGAGAAAATATTGAAAATGGAAGGACAAAATGACACTCATGGGAAAAAAAAGATGTACATGAAAGCTTATTAATCAATCATCATATAAAAAGGGACAGATGAAAATAGAGTAAAATATTTAAATATTTGAAAAAATTGACCCATAATTCTTTTCATTAGTGCATTATAATTATACATTATAGTGGGATTCAGTATGTTGCATTTGCTCATACACATAGCATAATTTCATCCATGTCATTCCCCAATACCTTCTCTTTCCTCCTCTTCTCCCTCTCCTTGATCCACTTGCTCTATTCTAGGATCTCTCTTCTGTTATTATTTTAGTTAGAGCCTTATATTTTAGTGTATATAGGAAGGACTCATTAAAATATTCTTGAACATAACATGAGCATAACATAATAGAGTAGATTTTGTAACTCTAGTACTTCACCATGCCTTGCCCCCTACTTCTTGATCCCCTTTTTCTACTCTATTGGTCTCCTTTCTATTTTTGTCAGATAGCTTTTCAAAACTTTATTTTCTCTCTCTCTTCTTCTTTCTTTCTATCTCTAGCTTCCACATATGAGAGAAAATATTTGATTTTTATTCCTGAGTCTCTCTTTTTTCACTTAGCATGCTGTCCTCCAGTTTTATACACTCACCAGCAAATTACATAGTTTCATTCTTCATGGATGAAATAACTCCATTATGTAAATATACCACATTTTCTTTGTCCATTCATCTGCTGGCATCAACCTACAAATCTATATTCAGAAAAACTATTCTTCAAGAAAATATGTAAAACAAAGATTTTTAGAAAAATGAAGGTAGATAGAATTTTTTGGCTAGGAGACCTACACTGAAAGAAATACTGAAAAATGTTTAGAAGCTTAAAGAAATTATAATAATTGAAAACTTGAATCTACAAAATTAAATTAAGATAATTCAAAATACTATACAGTTTTTATAAATATACAACCAGTTTCTTTATTATGTCTCTTTCTAAAATAACTACATAAAGTGAAACAATATAATGTGGGGATTACAATGAATAGAGAAGTAAATCTTTGCTAATATTTATTCAAAGGAAAAAGGTAGGAGTGGGATAGCAGGCTCAAATGGTGGTTCCATTCCAAGTTTTCTAAGGAATCTCCATACTGCTTTCCAGATTGGCTGAACCAATTTGCAGTTCCACCAGCAATGTAAGAGTGTGCCTTTTTCCCCACAACCTCGCCAACACTTATTGTTGTTTGTGTTCTTGATAATTGCCATTCTGACTGGCGTGAGGTGGAAT
>PVHX01012368.1:0-59563 GCA_004024805.1 Geosciurus inauris
AGGAGAAGTTTATTTGGGGGCTCAGGGTTTCAGAGCTCTCGGTCCATGGACACCAGGCTGTATCCTCAGGGCCCAAGGTGAGGCAGAACATCATGGCAGAAGAGTGTGGCAGAGGGAAGCAGCTCACACGGTGATCAGGAACAGTGAGAGACTCCACTCTCCAGATATAAATATATATCCCAAAGCCATGCCCCCCGTGCCCACCTCCTCCAGCCACACCCCGCCTGCCTCCAGTTAATCTCATCAGGTGATTAGTTCACTCATTGGGTTAAGGCTCTCGTAACCCAGTCCTTCCCCCTCTGAACCTTCTTGTATTGTCTCTCACGTGAGCTTTCGGGGGACACCTCACATCCAAACCATAACACCTGTGTCATCCTGTTACAAGACCGGGGGGAGCCCTTCCTCGAGGGAAGAGGCCCCTGGTGTTTCACTGTGGGGACAAGCATGGAAATATCATCTGTGCTCCTGAAAAGCGAGAGGGGTGGATGAAGTCCACCCAGGAGAGGAAAGAAACCCCAGAGCTGCAGGAGGTGTGGGTGACCAATTTGTGACTTGCTCAGATCTGAAATTAATTATTGGGTCTTTTTAAAAGCATTTTTGTTTGTTTCTTAATGGTACCCAACTTCATAGCACATCTTAGGATTCCTAAATTGAAAGAAATATGTTGTTTGCATCATCTTTCAGGCAAGCCTGAGTGTAAATGATCTTTCAATTCCCAGTCCTGTGCTCTGTGTGGACCAAGGATCCATGCTCAACAAATGACTGCAATAATGACTAGCCCGGAGTGTTCGACCTACCCTCTAGGGAGGCTGGGATGGAATGCTCTAGTTAAATTTCTTTTGTGAAAAATGTACCTAGCCATCTCCAAGCCACCAATCCCACACATCTACAAATTACTTGGGTCCTAAAAATGGCCAAATATATTGCATTAATATGTTTTCAGATGAACAAAGCAGCATTTTCATAGAACGACTATTGCACACAATACCCCAAGTGCATCTGTCACTAGGAAGCCGTGTTCTATGCGCTAGTGGCACCGTGAGTTGTGTTGCTTTGCGGAGGCTGCTTGGTGTTCTCGGTGTTTTCATTGGTGCATTATAATCGTGTCTGAGTGGGGTTCCTGGGGACGTTCACACGTGCACAGAGCACCTGTGGTCAGTTCCCTCCCCGTGCCCTGCCCTGCCCTCTCCTCCTCGCTGCCCTGGTTCCTCTCCCTTCTTGACAGTGCCGGGGTGCCAGGAGCTCCCACCTGTGTACAGGTTTACAAAGAGAACATTCCAAAGCTCTTGATACTGTGTTCTGCTTAGCAATTCTCCAAGTGATGCTTTGACATGTGTATTTGAAAGGCAGTGTTAACGATCTGGTAATTGTTTCTCTGGGTTTCCACTGAAGTGTGAAGTGTGCTGACAGCTGTCAACCAGGCGTGGGCCCCATGGCGGTAAGGGAGAAGAAGGGAGCCCACATGTCCTCCCTCTGACAACCAAGCTGTGGTCAGATGTGGAGCCACTGATGGCATAAACTGCTGGGGTAGGAATGGTCTGTGTGGAGGCTCCTGCCCTTGTAAGGTGTGTATGGTGGGGAAATACAGTCACTGTCACCTCTAGCCACAGCAGATGCTTGCAGCACCCACTACAGCATTGTGGGGTGGCCTGAAGTCGGGGAGTACTTTTGAATCTCCCTATTTGTGGTTGGATTTGTGTGGGACAAGAGGCTGGCATTTTGTGTGACAGTTTTTGCTTGAGGACTGAGCCAATCACGCCACCCACAGGACCACATCTGAATTCTAACATGGCAGGCGAGATGCTCTCAGTAAGCATCCGTGCTCCTGGGGTCCACTCAGGAAGCTCTGGATTTTAATCACTCCTGTGTCTCCTGCGGTTGGGGATTCTGAGAAGTTTTATATAGTGCGTATCTAGAGGAGGCAATTTTAAAACACCTGGAGCATAACTTCAGTGTGTGCTGTGGCCACAGCTTACTGTTCTGTTCTTGGTCAGGATTAAATTGACCAGCTTTTTTTTCCCCCATTGAACACGGGGAACATGATCCATTTCAATACTTGTTTCATGGAATGTTTTAATATCACATTTTGCTGACTTGAGCCCTATGCCCTATGGCTGAAAGGTCATCTGAATGTATGTCATGAAAAACTCTGACTCTCTCATACAGTGCACACACATGTATGTGTATATAAATATATCTCTGCATATAGATTTAGATGTGTGTATGGACATCTTTGTAATTAAGTGTACATAATTGAAAAAGAGAAAGAAAAATCAAAATTCAAATTTTGATTGGCATAAATTTGAAAAAAACCTCAGAGTTTTCAGCCCCATGTATGTATGTACGTATATTTTATATTTGCATGTTAAACAAGTCCATCTTGATGTAGGATTAAAGAAAATGAGCTGCAGTTACACAAAAGCTTCAGCAAAGGGAATTGGTAAGTTCGTCCATATGTGGAATTTTAAAGTGGGCTCATCGTATACGTTAAAGCCCGGCGGGTGCTGGCACTCACCTGCGCCTGCCACCAACCCTCAGCAGACTCTGGAGGTTGGGAGTATTTGGCTGATTCCTCAGCATTCAGGCGGTGATTTCCAGCTAGCACACCAGAAATCCCAGGGTGACATCCCAGGAACAGAGTGAGAAGCTCGCAGTCTGCATGGATGGTTGGCAAACCCCGCTGGCTTGGGATTGCACACATTGCCCTCCCAGTCCTTGAGCCCGCCAGGAGAGCTTCTTTCCCTCCACCCGCCAGAGGCGTGTCCTCGCCCTGCACTTGCTCTCTGAGTAGCCTTGCTCTGTGTCCTAGGCTTGCTGTGGTCTGTTTCCCCAGGTCCTGCTGCCCTGCTGTTGACCACCCGTGGCTGCCATCAGTAGTGATGCCTGGGCACGGCTGGCGCAGGCTGCTGTTCTGGGTGTGTCTGGGGAGCAGGATCTTGTTCTTGGCGTGGCTTGGACAGGATGTTGTGCTCCATCTATTTTAATGACTTCAGGATATTTGCAGTTGTTGAGCCATTCCCTTGTGGTTTGGATATGAAGTGTGCCTCCTAAGCTCCTGTTGACATAGTAGTATTTAAAGGTGAAAATATTAGTTTACAAGAAATGTAAACTAATCAGCCCATCCTATTTTGAAGGGCCTGCCTGGGTGGTAACTGTCGGCAGGTGGGGTCTGGCTGGAGGGGTGGGTGCAGCCCCTTCCTCACCCTCTCTCTGCTTCCTGACCTGGCCATGAGCTTCCCAATCACACACTTCCCTCTTGATGTATGGACTCATTTGGGGCCCAGAGATATGGAGTCGGTCATCTCTGAACTGGGACCTCTGGACCAATACTTTTCCTTCTCTAAGTTGTTCTAGTCAGGTACTTGGTCACAGTGAGGTAGAAGCTGACTAAAACACATTTCAGGTTAACAACTCTTCCCGAAAGGCTGGTGTCCTGAGCAAGGCCGCTGTGGCCATGAGGATCCTTGCTGTGGCTCTGATGGAGTCATGGTCCTCAAGTGGCCCATTGGTTACAGTGACAGTTGTGCTTCTGTGCGCTATTGTTTTAGGAAGCAGTTCTCTTACAAATATCTCATAAATCTTCACATGATAGTCAAGGAACAGATGCAGGATTAGACTACGAATTGATGCCCATGTCACAGGCTGTTTTAGAAAGCAGTTTATCTAAGAAGGCAGCTAATGACCTCCCAACGTGGCCTCGCGCTCCCCGAGAGGAGATGTGCAGGAGGCTGTCAGCAAATCAGGGCATGGCTGCAGCTCTGAACAGAGGCCTCAGTGCAAAGTGGGCCCCACGCAGGTGACCACTGGTCTTCAAGTGGGTGCACATGCAGCCTGACCCAGTCCTGCACCAGCAAGGGCACGGAAGTTCCTCTTCCATCCGTCCCAGGCTGTGGTTGCTGGCAGGTTTTCGGGTGCTGTGTCTGCTGTTTAAAGACCTTCGCCTTGTTAGGCTCCACTTACAGCCACCTTAGGCGGCAGATGCAAGTTGCCATCTACTACAAGGTGACTTGTGCAGGGCAGCTTTACTGCTGCTGCCCTAAAAGGACCCACAACAGATTCCCCACCCCCAGTAATTATCAAGAAATATGAATGATTTCCATTATTAATAAGTAAATATTTCATAACTGAATTTGATCCCTCCTAATCTGCATCAAAAGAGCTTTGGAGGCCACTCTTCTGGTGCATAAAGACCCATTAGCACAATTCAGAACCCCTTGACTGCCTAGTATCACCCCTTTTAAAACACAAAGCTTAGAACTGTTCAATACATCCTACTTATTTCAAAATGCCATGGAGACCTAATTTGATTGAACTTAATAACATTTGCATTCAATAGTACTATCACCAGAGGTCAAAAAATTCTCTCCAGGCAACTGCAAAGAAGCAGCTCTTGTGATGGAAAATGCTGGTTAAAGCTAATTTCCGCAAGCTGTGCAGGTTGGTGGCTTCTTGACAGTCCTAAGTGAAAGGGTCTTTGTTTTATGATCATTTTTGTAGCATTGTCCAGAGACTTTTGACACTAGCAGCTTCTGTGAACAGAGCACACAGTGAGATAGCTGGATTGGGTTTTATTTATTTATTTTTTTTGGTCATTGGAAGCAAAACCTCTCAAGCTCTCTATGCCAACAGTGCGTAGGTAAGATCTATACGGACACTAGCAAGATTTCTCTCAAATGGAGATTTTTGTCTTCTGATGTGAAGACAAACTATTAAATATATCATGTCCTTTCCTTATTTGAAATACCTATGTGCAATACAAAAGAAAAGCCGCAAAGCCTGTGTGGGTCAGCTCTGGGGCTGCTAACTCGGGGGACAAGCACTTTCCTCTGTGCTGTAGAAATGCTTCCTGGTGCTCTCTGTCAGCTGCAGCTCCAGACGCAGCCTCCCAAGTTCCCACCTGCCCCTGTCCTGTGATTCTGGCTATGTGCTCACTGTAACCTTACGTGCTCAGCATTAAGTTTGCATCAACTGTTTGACTTTGCCTTTGCGGGTCAATAAATTCCGCTACTAAATAACTTGCTTCCTGAGCTTTTCCACAGAATGTGACTTTTTTTTCCCAACAAAAGCTTCACTCTACTTGAGATTCCAATAGCCCTTAAAAATAATCAGCACCATTACTTGTCAAATGGCTGTGATTTGCCGTTCAGTGTCTCCGGTTTTGCCAAAGCCAGCGTCTGTGAGTCGCTTGCTGCTGATGGTGCACAGTGACAGCACAACTTGCATGGCCACCCAAGGAGAGGACGTGATGGGTAGCGTCCCGGACAGATGGATTCTGTGGCCCGTATTGCCTTAGAGCCGCAAAGTGGCACAGAAGGCTGGTTCTTCACCACTTCCTCATCAGACTGTCCACAGGCCGAGGCCTGCAGACGCCTCCCCTTTCCCCACTGCATCTCTAGAGATTGCTCTGTGGAGCCATTGGGCCCGTGGACTTGTGTGAATGACATAAATGCTAAAAATTATAACAGAAGGCATCACACTAGCTCAATGAATCACAGGGAGAGTATGAACACGTCCCAGTGCTCTCCATGGTCAAGCCGTGTCCCCCCACGTTCCAGCCCGCTCCGTGGGAGCGGGGTGTCAGCAGACACGTGGGGGCACATAGAGATTCCCTCTCTCAGAGGGAAATTCTGTTTAATTCTTTATCACAGAGTAGGGCTTACTTACTTTCATGAGCCATTTGGCTACAGGTTACAGGAAGGGTAGAGACACAGTTCAGGAGAAAAGGGAACGTCAGTGGCTCTCACACTTACCTGTGCCTTATCTGTCTCACATGATAAACAAGAATGGACTGAGCCACGCAGATGGCATCTCAGTGTGCCCTATGGGCTTGGTACTAGAAATTTAATCCAGGGGTACTTCACCACTGAGCTACACGCCCAGTCCTTTTATTTAGAGACAGTCTCACTCAGTTGCTTAGGGTCTTGCTAAATTCCTGAGGCTGGCCTTGAACTTGTAATCTTCCTGTCTCAGCCTGGAGAGTTGCTGGGATTACAAGTATGTGCCAGTGCGCCCAGCCCCAAGATCTAATCATGATCTTCTATAAACTCCACCTACCTCCTGTGGAATTCCAGGTCAAGACACCCTGATACCAAGTTAGTCACGGTGAGACTTATTTGTAGTTGCAGCAAATTAAATGAGGATAGAAAAGATACTACAGATATAAGCAGGATCTGGGATCTAGGAGGTCAAGTTAATGGGATGCTACAGGCAGTACAGGAAAGTTCCTTCAGAAATTTCTTTGACCAGGACTACTTGAATGACTTTGGAAAAACTGAGAATTAAGTAATAGGAAGATATTTATACTCCAGCAGGAGAAGTAGGTTTCCCATGGCATGCCCTGCCCATTTTGCCAGTGGCAAGAGCTCCCAGGGACTGGGATATGGAGCTTCTGCTCCTTGACCTGGAGGCTGGGAAGCCTCCTGCCCCTGAGGAGCCTCCATTTCCACCCACAGATGTCAGAATTTCATGCAGCTTTGGTTGCCAATCTACCGGCCCCTCCATGAGAAGTAAAACTCCCCCCATAAGCTAAGGAAAGCATGAAGCGGGTGTTTTAAAGAAGACCTTGGCTAGAATACTGTGTTGCAGTTTCTGAAGACGCTCTTCATTAGAACTGGAGAAGATGCTTTATAAAAAAACAAGGATATACTCTCTAAAGGGTGGGAGGAAATGCTATATGTTTCTAGAATATACACCGGTTTTATGAATTAAAATGCTTTATCAGGCTACTTGGAAAACCTAGACATAGTTGACTGGTGATTTCTATTGAAAAAAAATAATTTCACCTTTCTAGGTGCAGTTTACATGCACATGTTGAATCACAAACTATTACAATCCAAGAACATGTGCATTCTAATCAGAAAGGCAGCCGATACAAAGGTAAAGTTTTTGATCCAAATGTACAGAACAACAGCTTCTTCTTGGCTGACAAATTAAGCCATAAAGATGCGGTTCTCTCTCATCTGCTGTCATCTGTCCATCATCCTCTATTACTTTCCATTGCTGAATATGTCAGATTGTATCTAAGAATAAGGAATATGGCTATATGGTTCATCTAGCTGGAAAAATTAAATATTACATTGCTAAATGTGAGGCTCACCCATTTTAATAAATTTATAAATCACATTTTTTTATAAAAATGGCTGATAGTCAAATGTTTTATAGATTTTTCTTTATAAAAGAATATGCTGAGCTGCATATGGTAGCTCATGCCTATAATCCCAGTGGCTCAGGAGCCTGAGGCAGGAAGATCATGAGTTCAAAGCCAGTCTCAGAAACTTAGCGAGGCCCTAAGCAACTCAGCGAGACCCTGTCTCTAAATAAAATATATTAATAAAAAGTGCTGGGGATGTGGCTCAGTATTTAAGTGTCCCTGGGTTCAATCCCCATTACCCCTCCATCCCCAAAAAAGAATATGCTGAGTACTGCACTTTATTTAATATAGCAGAGCATTCTAGGAACAAAGAGGATCAGTGATATCACCTCCTTCTTTAAAATAAAAGCTGCATGCAGGAGCACATGCTTGCACACACACGCACGTACACTCACGCACGTGAGGCATGTGGCACTGCTGCTGTGTGTGCCTGGCTGCAGTGGGTGGGGCAGGGCAGAGCTAACAGCTGCCTTCCCAGGCTTTACCCTGTGCTAACCTCATGGTACATTCACTTCCAGATGGAAGTGGATTTTGGAATTAACTTCATACTTCCCTGATCAATTTCCCTGAGGGAGGAAAGGGAAAAACCAGCATCTGAAGACAGAGATGTAAGGTAGTTTAAACACACAGACAGGAGCTAGCACATAAATCACAGTACTGTCCTCATTTATGCCTAGGTTTTACTTGCTGGATCTGCAGGGAGCCTTGGCTAATGGCTTTCTGGTGTCTCCTTGCAATCGCTTCTGTACCATACAAAGAGTGAGTTGGAAAAGTTTTCATCATTCCCTGTCTCCAGACTCGGCCGACCCACCTTGACCCCAGTCTGGAAGCTTTGGTCCCTCCATGCCCACCATATAGCTCTGGGCAGGTCTACCTAGCTGCCATGTGGTCACAATGGGGCCACTGCCAGAGGCCCCTGGCCTTCACCTCTGGTCAGCATTTGCCACCCTCCTCTTGGAAGGCTCCCTCCTTGCCTCCTTGGGCACCACTCCTGGGATCCTCTTGCCACCTTACTCCCTTACAGGATTCTCCATCCTTCACTCCATCTATACTCTGGTCGGGCTATTTCAAACCCAATCCATATTCTGACCCAGTCCAAAGATTTCTCTGCTTAGACGTCTTCTCTGAACTTCAGACTGATACGTCTACTTGTGCCCTTAACATCAAAATGTATGTGTCCGAGAACATCTCAAATAGAGCATGGTAAAACAAACTGGGTTCTGCCTCCACCCCGTTCCTCCCACCTGTGGTCCCCATCTTAGAAAGTGTCACTTCCTTCTTTTTAGTAACTTAGGCAGAAAAGTCACAGTCACTTCTCACTTCCTTCTTCTCTCCATGTCACATCCGTCAGCAAACCCCCTACTCTGCCCATCCTGCCCAGAGCCCCACCATTCCCGCAGTTCCTGCCAATCCCAGGTCTAAGCGGCCACAGGTAGAGCCTGGACCACGGCCAAGCCCCCAAAGTCTCCTGTGCTCTGCTTTTGCTTCTGCTCCATCTACTCTCAACACAGAAATTACTTTTTCTTTCTAAAGTCAGTTATGTCAAACTGCTGCTCACAGTCCTCCAGGGGCACTTGGTAGGCAGCTACAGCCTGATGCTGTTCCTGCAGGCCCCACATCACTGAGGCCTGCAGCCCGTGATCTCACACAGGGTCCCTGCTGTGCCCACACACCGGCTCCTTGAGCAAGTCAGTGTGCTGCTGTCTCAGAGTTTATGCCCTGTTCAGTCTGAAACCACCCCTGGAAGTGGTCTTCCTGTAGATGAGCATAGGCTTGCTTGCTATGTGCAAAGCAATTCACTGAGGCCTGGGTCCCAGTTTACCTGAGCTGTGACACAGAGCCACTCATATGCCAAGTTACCTGAAGGGGGTTTGTGACTCACAGATAGGGAACACAGAAGCCTGGGACCCCTGTGAGTGGGACTCCAAGGCCCAGGAAAGCTGCTCATGGTGCAGAATCTTGCCTGCATGTGCCTGTCTTGATCCACAGAAAGGGGACCCTGGGAAGCAGCCACCCTGGGTTTTGTACTGGGGAGTGTGTCTCCTGGGCATCGAAAGTCCTTGTCCTGTGAGGGCTGGTGGGACGGAGTCCCCTGTAGCAGCAGCTGTCCTGCACCCACACGGGTCGCCTTCACTCACATTCCGCAGTTGCTTGTAAGAAATAAAAGCACGAAAGAGCAACGAAATAAAACACGAGGGTTGTCCAGGTCCCTGGAGATGTGCCTGCGCTACGTACGCGCTCCAGAGCCCGACACAGCGCTTTCACGGAGGCCCGGCCTGCTCGCAGCGGACTCCTCCCTCCCGACCTGTCTCCCCCTTTGGCCCTTCTCCCTAGTGCTCTGCCACATGGCACCGTCACTGTGTCAGCTCCACATTGCTGTGACCAATAGACCTGACGAGGACAACTTAGAGGAGAAGTTTGTTTGGGGCTCCTGGTGTCAGAGTCTCAGTCCGTCATCAGCTGACTCCACTGCTCTGGGCCCACGGTGAGCAGAGCATCATGGTGGAAGGGCGTGGCAGAGGGCAGCTTCTCAGCTCGTGGGGCCAGGAAGCAGAGAGCATGCGGGCCCATGATAAGACACAAACCAAAGACATGTACAGCGAGAGGCCTGCCTCCTCTACCCACACCCACCTGCCTACCGTTACCACCCAGCCTAGTAGTCCTTCCAAGTCACTGATCTACCAAAGGGATCCATCCACTGGCCGGGTTACAGCTCTCATAATCTAATCCTTCCACTCTGACATTCACAGAGATTTGGGGGAGACATCTCATATCCAAGCCACCAGTCCAAATCTCCTCATTGCCTCTGTCCCTGACCCGGAAGGTGAGCAAGGCTGAGACGGCTTCTCCTGTGCTCACTGTGGCATACCCAGCGCAGGGCTGTGCTCAGAGCAGAGCAGGCCACAGAAGGATGCTCACCCTCAGAGCCATGCGGCCAAAACTGAAATAACTAAGGACTGCATCTGACAAACAATAAGGGCCAGTGTTAATATGAAGGTCAGTAAGAGCCCCTAATATTGAAGTGCTTTATACTCAACTTTAAGGAAATTTCCATAGGAGATGAAGGTCTGTGTTTTCCAAGTCCTTTGAAAACGTGGGACAAATAAATGTGAACACACATATATGTGCATACAGGAGGTCAGCAACCAACTTGAATTTTCAACTAAAGTTGCTGAGCTGTACTTGATTTTGAGCAGATTCTCTCCATGCAGGACCACGATCTCGAGCTCCAGGTCTTTATAAGGAAGGGCTAGCTCCCGACCGAATGGGCTCTGTTGGCCAAATGAGAACATGCCTTTGTATACATTGCGTTAGGAGATGTTGGTTAAAATCCATAATTCAATATGCCTATAACATTGGAATAAGACCTTCCCCCTAGATTAAACTGCCAGGGTGCTGTATTCAATCCACTTGCTGCCCAGGGGTGAGGCACAGACTGTGGCATCAGGATGGCAGCTACTCCCTCTGCTTGTGTGCAGAGGAGCCGGCAGCACAGCACGGGGAAACTGCTGGGCCTCCCTGCTTTACCCCAGGCACATCCAGGAACAAGATCCAGAGGGCAGTTGTCAATCTCAGAATCACTTACCAGAAACAGGAAAGTCATGTTCTATGCATGAAGGAAGTGGTCTGATTTAAAGAGATTATTTTCCAAGTCCATTTGGTAGAAGAAAATTACCCACCAGATTTCCATGGTACTTTATCATATATTGAGTTTTCTTTCTGTGTGGATAATTTCATTCCTTTTCCTTTTCTTCTCTCATAAAGAAGTGGCCAGAGATCCTCATTCTCAGAGTGCCACAATTTTTAATTGTGAACATCTCTATCGCACAACTGACTTGGCTGGGTGGGCAGCTGGGCCCCCAGCAGGGAGAGACGCTAAGGAGGAGGTCTGGGGACGGTGTGTTGGCAGAGCTGGGTGTGGATTCACCGCTGTGCAAGCCCTGAAAGTCTCTGAGGAGCAGGTCTTGGGAAGGTGTTGGCAGAGCTGGGTGTGATTCACATCTGCACAAGCCTCCTACCCTGAACCCCAACGTCGCTTGTGAGTGTGAATGGGATGCTGTGGGTTTCCCTCCTCTGACACGCATGAGCAGCCCTCCTGCTGGATGCTCAGCACTGCTGCGTGCCCTGGAATCGTAGATCCCACTCAGGCACGCAGATCCCCAATGCGGGATTCATAATCCGGTGGTGGCAGGCAAGTCTGGACGCAGTGCACATGTCTCAGATGGTAACCAGGGCTGCCTGCAAGTTGAAGCCAGGGATAGAGAGGGACCAGTGAGGCAGCACCTGCTCTACAACATAATCACAGAACCTCTGAGAAAGGGGCCGAAGAGTCAGTCCCCAGGGACGGCAGCAGGGAAGGCCGTTTCAGCCAGAGGTCATCTCAGACAAAGGCCCTGAGGCTGGAAGCTGGGCATTTTGCTGGGAAGGACCAGGTTGCTGTCAACTTCCTGATAATGTACAGGTGTAGGTACAAGGGGCAAGATGAGGAGAGCAGTGGACAGCCAGGGAGCTGCTCTTGTGGTGTTTCCAGTTGTGCTGAGGGGCTGGACTTCACCCTGCATCCACAGGGAAGCTACTGTAGGAGTTCAGAGAGGCAGTGGTCGGGCAGGCCTCTGGTGCTGTGGGAGGGACAGGGAGCTGTCAAAGAACAGCCAGGAAGGCCAGCGGGCACTCCCGGGGACAGGGGTGCTGCAGCTGGCAGTTCCCAGAGCAGAGGCTTCCGGCTCCTGCAGCACAGGCTGGGGCTGCCCGGCCTGCTGTGGGTTGCAGGTGGGTAGGAAGGAACAGGGAGGAGCTAGGGCTGGCCCAAGTGCTCCAGGATACAGGGCCAGGCTGCAACCCAAAGAGGGAGCCAATACCCACACTGGTGTGCAGGCCTGGGCAGGCTGGTGACACGGCACCCCTGAGCTGTCCAGGGCGAGCCCTCCAGGGACCCCTGCTGCTGAGCTCCAGCTGGGAGCCGCCACGGGCACATGCAGACACTGGTCTCCCATCTATTGTAAAGGGGAGTTGGAGGTCTAACGATCCCCAGGCTCAGCTGTTTGTTCTGAGATAGGAGCACACCGGGCTCGGCCAGCGCCACGCGGAAGCTCAGCTGTGTCTGTAGCAAGGCTGCGATGAACGCAAGTGCAAGTCATTACTCCATGTGCATGACCAGCCTCAGTGGGGGCGTACTGGTTATTCTCTACCCAAGAAAAATAGGGATGCCAGCAACGGAATGTGGGGAGGAGGCTTCGAGTTGACTGAATCCGTGAGCTCTGACTGCGTTCATGCCTGGTGCCACTGTCTGGGACATCTGAAAAGGGCTGAGTCGTCTTCATTTCTTGGCCTAAATATCCAGTTGCAATAAAGTAGTTCAAACTTTTTGACTCTCAATAATGAGCAAAGTGATGTATAATTCGTGCAAACATAAAGTGTTGCAAATCAATCTGGAATTTGACTAAAATAAATGAATGATACTACATCATTTCACTAGAGTATGTGCAGTCTCTACCAGTCCATCAGGACAGAGCTGTCTAAAGCAAACATGCCAATATTGTGTTTAAAAACAAACAAACAAACAAAAAAGAAAATATTGTGTTTAAAAACAAACAAACAAAAGAATAAGTAGAGGTTTGTTTACATTTTCCAAATTCCAGAAGAGAGAGTTGTAGCATTTGTTTTTATTTCATGGCACCCTAGTATGAGCAGAGCACTGAACAGCAGTGGGTCTTCCGTGGATGGAAGAGCATCAACACACAGGAGAGGGTTGGTCTTGTTTCCACAGTAATCTTTTCATGTGAAGGTTCTCAATAAACACCAACTGCCAGTACAGCAGACGCATTTTCTCAGCCTGGGTTTCTCGTCTGAAGCACAGAACACAGAAGGCAACTGGAAAGACGATTTCCCAACTCTCCCTGGAAAGATGCACACCTACCCCATTCCAGGTGCCAAGAAGAAGAGTTCATCCAGACCAGCGGCTGTAGGGTGCGGGCCCAGGTCTCCCAGGAAAGCCTGAGGAAGCCCTGGAGGACCCTCTCCCCGTCACTACACTTCCGACCACCACCACTAGATGGGAGTGGGAGCTCATGCTTTTCAGCGCTCAGTTTCATCCTGACCAGGCAGTGGGGATCACCACCACCATGGAGTTCCGGTAGGAGCCCTGCGCATTGGCCATGCTGATGCCAACCCCCAAAGAGACCTAGGGGGAGTACCGTCACCCAGTGGTTGACGGGAGGCCTCACTCAACCTCGCTGGGCCACACGTGCACCTGCTCCTGACTGAGCCTGTTCCCGTCCACAGATACACAGCAGGCCCCTGGAGACGCAGGCCTGCAGCCTCGCCCTGTGTTGGCATTCGAAGCCCAAAGCGACCATTTAAAACATGGTATGCAGCGTGCAAATGAGTCAGGCACAGCAGACGGGCACACACAGGAGGGATCCCTACCGACCTCCCCATGAGGAACGAACCTGCCATGGCAACCTGACCGTCCAACAGTGAGTCAGACTGGTGCAGACCAGTGGCTACTGTGGACAGCCACCTGGTGTCCTTTACAATGGTCTTCAGCAATGCGGGCCGTGCATTCCTCTGATCTGAGACGAATCATGTTGGCGGGTGGCTTCCTCAGGCCGCAGAGCAGCGTGTCAGGACATGCGAGCCACAGACACCTTCATGTGAAACACTCACACGAGGAAGTGCGTGGATTCAGCCTGAAGGTTCCAGGGACTCCCACCCCACGCTTGCAAGCTGGCTCACCAAAGGTGCTGGGGACGGTCATGCGGAGGTTATGTAAAGTCTTTCCTAGGATCATCTGGCTGTGGAAACCGCATTCCTCAGGTACCAGCTGGTCTGCAGCAGAAAACTCTCTAGTGTAGGAAGGTGACTTTGGATTAATCCTTGGAAATAAATTATCACATGTTAAATTTTAAAAAGTTTTTCCTTCAAATTGACAAAATCAAAATTGTCTATTAATCCCTGAACATCAGAGAGGGTGTTGGAATGCTGTGCTCACGGCCGCATCAGTGTGCATAAAGCAGAGACAGAGAGGGTCCAGGAGAGCGGCCCTCACACAGGATGCAGTTCCCTAAAGCAGACAGTCCTGAAAGCCAAGGAACAAGGAAGGTGTGAAGACAAGTCTTGGTGGCATTTACCATAAGTACAAGACGATGCACATCCATGGGTTGGCAAGGAAAGAATAAGGAATGAGTCAGACAGCGGAGCAGAGCTCCTGGGCTACAGAAGGTTGTGCCAGGCTGGTGTGCGTCGGGGACGGAAGGTCGGGAGCAGGGGTGCTGGACTTTATCTGAGAAGCGTGTGAGTGAGCAGGGTAAGCCTCTCTTGTCCTCGCTGCTGAAGCGGTCAGTGGAAAGGAAAGTACGTGAGTAACGCAAAGCAATGAGCTGAATCCACAGAACATGATGTTTAGCAAATGTGAGTTTGAAGTATGAACATTGCCAAAGCAAAGCATTTCCTTTGCACCTGGCCCTCAGGGCTGTCCACGTCCTTGGTGGACAGAGGCGAGTGAGTGAACAGCTAGCTGTCCAGCACATTGGGAAGATCTGGGTGGCAGCTCTCTCTGCACCACAATCTGTATGTATGTGGTGACTGAGGAAAGAAGATGGACTGTCCACATTCACCTGGCC
This sequence comes from Geosciurus inauris, assembly GCA_004024805.1. Classification (NCBI taxonomy): domain Eukaryota; kingdom Metazoa; phylum Chordata; class Mammalia; order Rodentia; family Sciuridae; genus Geosciurus; species Geosciurus inauris. The sequence continues at coordinate 14,773 of PVHX01012368.1, forward strand.
ACACAGTACGTTCTAGAGTAAGGAGACCACACGGGCATCTGACAGCTTCACTAGGGAGGCCCACTGTTGAGGAGTGGCTGCAGGGAGCAGGGGCTGCCAGGGAAAGACACTCCTGATTCTGAGGGTCCCTGGGTAGCTAAGGGAAGCTTCCAGAAGCTGCCATGTTTGCTTGGGACTCAGCTTCAACAGCAGCATGTCAACCCTCCACAGACGCATAGACAAAGATATCTTCGAGTTACACTCTGCTGATAAAGTGTGGTCTCTGCAGTCATCAGCCTCATAGCCGGGGATGATGGCTTTGGTGGCCAGAGGCAGGTGAGCAAGAGAAGGGTGGGTGCAGGTCACTGAGGGCACTGAGTCTCCAGGAGGTGTGCAGTCCCATTTCACAGAGCTCACAGGCAGCAGTATGCCCTGTGTACTTAGAACTGATGAGATCTCGTAGAATCTGTTCTTATTGGTACAAATAATAAAGAAATGGAAGATTGAAGACCCTTGCTTCCCTGACTTCCGGTCTGGTCTCCTTTTCTGCAAAATTTTGGCACACAATTGAGTCTCCAGATTTCATCTCCTATACAGACCTGTCCACACCTGGCCTGGTTGTGCAAAGTCATGGTGGAAAAACGGCCAGCTGTTGCTACTAAGGTAGGAGAGAAGACTTCACCATGAAAACTCACAGCATTCAGATAATTTGGCTGTGAGTCCAAAGTCACAGCTATGACCAGAGAGGAAAGCCCTCCTTGAAAACGCCTTGGAATCTTCGCTCATCGCAGCAGACCATTTAGCAAGGTCTACTTTTGATGGACACATGGGTCTGCATGTGAGGTAAGCCCTGTGTGTGGCGCTGTGTTGTCTGTGACGACCTCAGATTCTGATCGGGTGTTGATAATGTGTGAAGGAGGCTGCAGGCTTCAGCCTTAGTGTTGTCTGCACCTCTAGATGGATGGAAGGTGGATTGACAAGCCGGGTGTGGTATTGTCAGCAGATACCAGTCCTCTCTTCTGCATCCCTGGGTAGCATTTCCAGGGCCCCAGCAGGACCCCACCTCACCAGCTCCAGATGTACGATGCAGTCCTCTACAGAGGCTGGGGTCCTGTATGTGAAATGGTGTAGCACTTGCACAAGGACATCCTACCATGCCCTGTGCTCTTCTCCAGATCACTAACAGTGTAATGTAAATGCTGTGTAAATAGCTGTCATACTGAATTTTTTAGAAACTATTGACAAGAAAAAGCACAGGCTGGTGTTCAGCAGGGCCTCAGCCATCACAGGCCTGTCTGCACAGCACAGATCTGGGGCTGCTCAAATCACAGAGGTGGGACTTTCAGCTATGAAGGGCTGATTATTTGTTTATTTATTTTTATGTGGTGCTGAGGATCGAACCCAGTGCCTCATGCATGCAAGGCAAGTGCTCTACCACTGAGCTACAATCCCAGCCCCACACTGGGCATTTTATCCCACTTGTCTGGGTATGGTCTCATGTTTCTCTTTTTTCTTTTTGCATGGTATATCATTTAATGCCATTTATCAAAAAGGAAATAATAGTACTAGAAAGGCTCTTCATCGGCAAAACTTGGATTCTGTTTTCATGCATTCTGTGACAGTCTTTTATCCTCTCTGGTCCTCAGATGCTTTATCTGTAAAATGGAGTGGAAATCATCCTGCCTAGCTCTCTGAATGGATCCTGTCCTTAAAAAATAGGATCTCTCCTCTATTCGTATTTATTCCCAAAGACTGATGAATTTCCCACATGCCTGGAGCATAAAATGTTAATAGTCACTTGCTGAAAGATGTGAAAAGCTGAGATAGTTCAGCAGGTGATTGGACCAGATAGTGGTGCCGCCTCTTAAGGTCAGAAGAACTTTAAAGTCATTCACCCAAATTACCACTGTGCAGAAGTCTTTCTAGATTTAAAATTCCAAAAGACTGGAAAGCCAACATAAATGGGTTGAGGTCCAAAAGAGAAAGTCGGCTCATGGGTGTGCCTTGCTTCGGGAGCTCCAGCATGTCATGGGCTCGGGTCAACCATTCCGGTCCTTCACGGGCCTTCTGCTTGGTTTCCTAAGGAGAGAGGTTTCACTCAGGTATTGGTGGTGCAGTGGCTAACACCAGCTTCAGGCTCACGTCCTTGCACCCTGAAGACCAGTGAGAAATCAAGAAGATCCCTGTCTCTCAAAGACCCCCACACATCTCCAGTTGTGTGTTCTCGCCTTTGTTTGGGTCACTTGCCTAACCTTGAACCAACCACCATGGTGGACCTCGTGTTTCTGAATCCATTTCACCCCCTCACTCCTTTGGAGGTTCCTCACACCCCTGTCTCAGTCATACTCACACAACCTCAGGGATGTCCCCACCACCAAGGAGGTACTTCCATCCTGAGAGCACGTTGTCCTGTGTTGGTCCACGCAGGCGTCACCTGGCCACCACAGCTGCGCTTTCTTTGTGTGTCCCCGCATTGCAGATCCACGTGTGGTTTGGGGTCCCTATGGGCCTCAGGGATCACAGGTTTCCTCCCCCACTCCAAGGCTGCCAACAATGCAGTAGGGGACATGTCTGAGGAGGGGTCCCCATGACCTGCTATGTGACTTATCAAGACGCACACTGAGCACTAAACTGGTTAGAAACACTGGGGTGCCGCAAGGAACTGAGCACGTGCTGGGACGTGGCTGGGAAGTGGCTCAGGAGGGCGAACCTGACTTTTGCACAAAGTGTGCACCAGACAAAGACCGGCCACTGCCACACGTGGGCGGGCCTTCCGCCTGCCTCCGTCTCTGACAGGAGCCCTGGGTTACAGTCTGTGTAATGGGCTAATATTAACACTGGGGAGGGCAATGGGGGGGGCTGTAGTTAAAATGACTACGACTGGGGAGGTTGGGAAGCTCGAAAGGGCTGTGACTGGATCTCACAACCCAAATGAGGCTAAATACCATATTTGGAAAGTGGACCACTGGACTTCCTGTTTCTCACAAGCTTCAAAGCAAAGTGTGTGCGATGACACTCGGGAGTTCCCCCAGGTCTACAGTGGAGACCAGAACCACTTCATGTGTTTTTCTTTTTCTTTTCTTTTCTTTTCTTTTTGGTACCAGAGATTGAACTCAGGGGCCCTCGACCACTGAGCCACATCCCCAGCCCTGTTTTGTGTTTTATGTAGAGACAGGCTCTCACTGAGTGGCTTAGCGCCTCACCATTGCTGAGGCTGGCTTTGAACTCGAGATCCTCCTGTCTCAGCCTCCCTAAGTGCTGGGATTACAGGCTTGAGCCACTGCCCCTGCTGGTTTTCTAAAACCCCAATCTCAGTGGCCTGGGGCACTACCGGGTCAACGGTTCAAGCCAGTGGTGACCAGCCAGGTTCCTGCTGGAGACTCTCCACCTCTTGTGTCCCATTGTTTCCTCTGAAAGCCCTTCCCAGGGCAGGTGTCAGATCTGCTGGGTCGAAGGAAGCCCAGTGAATAGAGCGGCATTTAGTGCCATTGATTGCTGTCCTGGTGAGATGGATAGGATGTCAGGGAAGAGGCATTGTGGACACAGTGGCCCCCTGGTGACAGGCTTATCCCTCCACTGCCCAGGCGGTCAAGAAAGGAAACACCTTCCTCTAGGATTTTCAGAGTTAAATCAATGTGGGTGCTGGGTGTTACCAGGGAGGGTAGCTCCCCACCTCCTGCTGTCAGTCAGAGCAGAGCTGCTAATTTCTATGAACTCAGTGCAGGGTGGGGGGTGTTACTTACCTTGAAATTAAATCCACTGCAGAATCTTGATCCTTATCCTACCTCCTAGAGAGTTTTGAAATACTGCCCTTCTCTCTGGAAATGCTAATTCCTTTCTAATCTGGCCTATTGCTTTGAAGTCCCTGCAGCAGAGATGCTACCGCCTCTGGGGGAGGTCAGACCCCAGGGTCAGTAACAGGGTCAATGACTGGCTGAGTCACGTGAGGACACTCTGGTGACCCAGTGCAGGGCTCTTGGAATGTGACAGTGTTCACAATGGGTGTTGCCAATTTAGGCCTGAACACAAAGTGCTGCTTTTGGCTTTGGGGCAGAGCTCTGTGTGGCCCTGGTCCAAGGGGATGGCATAGGAGATGGAGGCCAGGCTGATTGGTCCTGCCTCACCACTTCCCTGGGGCTTCCACGGAGCAGATGTGTGTTTCTATATATAGAAACCTTTTTATATTAAGCGACACCAAGCTTACGTTTTAAATATTGATTCATTAATAAAGTAGTACTGAAATGAAAATTATGGCGTTAACATAACGGTGCTCGTTTAGACCTCACTGACCACTTTGCTCAGGCTTTTCCCCTTGGAAATGCTTTCTCTGTGTGCCCTCGGGGGTCAGAGCATCTGCCTCAGCCGTTCAGCGCTGTGTCATGTGGACTCAAGTGTCTGGCTGCCTCTGACTTTCTTCTCCGGGCTTTCTCCCTGTGGGTGGGGGTCATGCCTGTGTGTGAGGGCCGCAGGACTGGGGCCTTCCAGGAACCGGAGGCAGGGCAAAGACCCTCCCCAACCCTGATTGTTGTGATCCAGTTAGAAAGACCTCAGACATGTCCCTTAGGGTAACAGACTTGAATTCATTGAAGGTATAGAGAAAGGGAAAGGGGGCGTTCTCAAGGGAAAGAGAGAGTGGGAACTCTCATAGAGGAGAGGAACAGTGTGCCTCTCCTGCTCTCCGTTTTATTGGTGATCCCAAAGTTTCCGGAGAGACCCACCCAGGTCTCCCTCTTAACTTTTGACTGACATTAGACTGTCAAGTCCCCAATGCCATGACAACTCTAGGTCATTTGGCCCATGCTGACCAATTCTAATTGGATTCTTAACCATAAATTCTTACAGATTTTATAACTAGGAAGAATTATTCTTATTTCCCTGGGTTTTGGAATCTGGTCTGTGGAAATGGTCACAAAAGTCTCCCCTTGAGAGTAACTTGGGTTCCTATTATTGATGTTATTTTGGGCCCTGCATTTCTCCTGCAGATAACAGATAATTTTCTAAGGCATGTGACATAGCCTGTCCACCTAAGCCAGGTGGGGCAGTGGGTAAAGTGCTTCTTGAAAAAGAGAGCATGCGGGGATCAGCACAGTGGGCTCATTTTATAGAGCTGTTCCCGTAACCTCGTGTTCCCACCACTCTCACCTGTCCCCATCATAAGCACAGTTCTCTAATCAAAAGGTTTCCTTTGCCTCTAAGGTTTTAACTCACTGCAATCTTTAAGGAAAATGCAAAGCTGTGATACAATAGAGCACAATAGTTTCAGCAGAGCAAAAGTAACTAGAGAAATAGGAAACCAGCAAGTAGGGTTTACTTTTAATGATGTGGATGTTATGTTTAATTATAAAGAGCTCACCTTCTACTGTGAGGAGTGCCAAGGAAGCAGATTCTCTATCTGAGCAGGAGGAATCTCTAGATGTGATGTCACCGTAATCTTGGATATAGTCAGAGACATGAATTCGATTTTTACCTCCTAATTTCAAGATCAAAGACTGCCTTCCTCAAAGAAACAGAACAAATGATTAAGCCCTGTGCTGCCCTTGAAGCCCCAGGAGCGGCTGTTGATGGGGGTGTTATGACCCACTCCTCCTGTCCCCACCTGGGTGGTTCCTCTAGTACTGCCCGGTGTCAGAGAGCCCAGGACTCACATTGGCATTCCCACAGGATTCCGTGGGGAGGCGTGAGGGGAATGTGGCTCTGTTACCTTTGAAGTGTGGACACGAATGCGGCCATCACCCGTGCAGTTCAGGGATCTACACATATTTTGTCTCTGGGACATTTGGAACAGACAAATCGTGTTCAGATACCTCAACCTTCAACTTTTTTGATATGCATATAACTGGCTTCTTTTAAAAACTGAAGATAAAAAAGAAACTACTAAGTCTTAGAAGTAAATATTAGAAGTACTGGTGCTCATTCTTTAGTTGGGACAGGAGGTCTTTACTTATGAACTATTTTCCTGAGAGTTGTATATAAAAGTACAGGCACACACTTATGTAAATGTGTGTGTCATTCATTTTAGCATTCTAACTCACTGGGGCATCTGCATCCCCAACTTGATGTTGAAGAGAGAGACAGGTGGACAGATGGGCACATGTACGTGCAGTATAGATTGTAAATGGATGCAAATATTATAAACAACTATGTTATACATTATAATATGACATATGTTACAAATATTATATCAGGCACATGTAATTTCCTGTCCATCCACCCTTATCCCTACAATATAGCTCAGGTTCATATGGAACACAGACATCTACGGAGTCCCGCACACTTCAGACTTCCACTGTTCTTTCTGTTGGTTGCTGTCTGTGGAGATCCCTTGCCCTCTTGTCATTACTAAGGCTGTGGATGATAATATTTGAAAATTATTGACTTGGCTTTGAGCGTCTTATTAGAACTTTAAACAAATTCTAGCTTTTCAACAACCCTTCCTGCAATTTTTGTTACCAAACACTGAGTGTGAACTATGGAAGTCTGGCACCCTCAGCACTTCCTACCACAGCATCCCTGGGCCCAGCTAGGAATTCCTGAGAGTCAGGTTCATGTGTCAATTGTGGAGACAAAACTGATGAGTAGAGAGTCAGCTGCAGAGAATGTGAGCCAGGTGGGCATCTGGTCGATCAGCTCATGGGCTGACGAGAAGGGTGGGGTCATGCCCCCCATTGTCTGGAAGAAGTCCAGAAGACTTGGATGAGACTTGAGAATATTTTCAGAGATGTGAAATAAACAAGATGCAAACATTTACTGGTGAGAATAATTAAGCATTGTGTTCTCATGATCCAGGGCTCTTTTCCACCAGTATTATAGTGGAAATAACAGACATAATTATTTTTAGAAACAGAACATTACTGATAGAACATAATTTTCAAATGCATGGGAAGAAAAGTGTTGATAATTTTGCCCTTCAAGGATAATTAATCACATTTAAGATTAAGAGATGTTTACTTACTAAATATGTATGCTTTTCTTTCTAATTTTTACATTGCCCAAATATTTGCACTGGAGAAAGAAAAGCACTAAAGTCAAATTCCGTAACTTTGGGTTCAGAAGCATCTTTAAATGTCAAAATAGAAGTAAGTTGTTTAAAAACAGAAAAATTATCTCTAAATTTAAAAGTTTTATCTAGCATTCTCATTTTGAAACAAAATACAGGGGAAATGCAGTATCAGGACTAATACTTAGTGGCTCACTATAGACATTCCAGCTGTCATAGTGCTAGCGACTGAAGCAAAGAATGATATTTAAGAGGCTGATTTATCTCAAGTTTTCTTGGTGCCTAGCTCCATCGAATAATTAATTCCAACAGATAGACATCTAATGAAGTGTCAGTCCATGGTCCTCCAGGAGTTTGAGAATCACGCCAGTGGCTTCTTCTAATTATTCTTTGGGGCGTGATTAGTTGATACTCCTTTGTTTCTTCCTTTCATGTTTGATACTCTACATTAACTCCCAGTTCTGAGTTATTCTGGAGCACTGTATCCTTACATTCAAATTTATTCCCACATGGATATCGCATTGCATTTCATGGAGATCATTGATCCCTGTTCATCATTTTTCTGATTTGTTCTTGAGTCTGTCAATGATATTTGACAAAAATCAATACTACTTCTACATATTGTATTTTTAAAAAACATTTATTTGTGCATCTTCCACCTTTATCCAAATAGCACCTGAAATTTCCACAACCAAATGGTTGTTTCCTGTCTGTGCTGATGTGTAGCTTCACTTTTCAGCTGCAGAGGAACTATCAGCCATATCCAGCTGTTGACTGATCAAATAATTCCGTTTTATGTGAACTTCTTTTACTTAAGATTATATAGATAAAGATGTGTGCATGTGAGCACATGTGTGTGAGAGAGAGCATGTGTATGTGCATGTGTCTACTCACTAAGGAAGATTTTAAAGAGTAGGAAAAGAAAACCCACTGGTTTTTGTCCATTGATAGATAACCCTGCAGTATTTTGTATTTTTGCCATTTCTTAATTGAACAGTTAGTGCTGTGCAGTCATGATCTGAGCAGTTAGTACTATGTGATTGTGGTCTGAGCAGTTAGCACTGTGCGGTCGTGGTCTGCAGTCTTGTGTTCACAGCCACGTCCGGTCCTCTGAGCACTGGAACCTGGAGATCAGCTCTGCTGAGGTGGAGGACCTCCCAGTTGCTCCTCCCATGCGTCTGCACTGCTGTTCATTAGCGAGGTGTAATGCTTGTGGTGGTTTGACTTGTTCTTGCCTCTGTTTTATTTGTGTTTAAAGTGTGAGTGACAAGAATCTTCGGCTGTTCCCAGGACGAGCTGCCTGGTGTGCCCCACACGGTCCTGTAGGGAGTTCACTCCTTGTTATAGGTGACAGATCCCCACTCTGGAATTCTTCATTTTAATTAATCTCTCAACCTTCTGTATGTCATCATTATTGTTTTCTGTATTTTTAGAATGACATATGCCCCACCCCGAGTCTCAGAATATGAGAGGAAGTCTTCTTCTCTCTTTACAAGTGAAAAATGATCTTGGCTAGATTGAAGTCCCAGGGGAGCTTTATATCTCTAAAATAACTCTCTCTCTCTCTCTCTCCACACACACACATTTCCTTGGTTTGTGTTTAGCATTCAGGGACAGTGACATGTGACTTCTTAAGTAATCCCTCAGATTCTCACGTGACGTTGGAATCTGAGACTTCCTAAGTACTCCATCCATATAGAATTATCTTTCAGTTCAAACCTCATTAGTGATTTTTAAATGAAAGTATAGATTAGAATGTAGAGAACTCTCTTGTTTTGGGTACAGAGGTCTTTTTATTAGCTTAATTAAAAAAAAAAAAAACACCATCACTATAGTTCTGCTCTCTCTCAAAGTTGACTTGGATTCTCCACACTCCACCTGCCGTCTCTATCCATTTTTCCTCTTTATTCTTATGCCTTTCAACTCAGTAGCCTTTCAGCTTTTCTCTGTGATCACAGATTATATGTACTGTCAACTCTGAGAAATGCCAAGGGAGTCAAATGTCTGATAAGCAAAAAGAAGGGAGAGATATAGAACTGAGGGTGGAGACCGCGAGTCACCCCCGTGGCCAGCATACCCTGCCAGTGCAACAAGGTGCTGAGCCCTGGAGCTGCCTGCCTCCCATTTGAGGCCACATGGTGTCTGTGCTCTCCAAGAGGCCAGGCTGTGTTCTGCTTTTTGGGATTTCAGACTTCTAGCAACATCTACCCAAGCTTTGAATGAGTCTTTGTGGCCTTAAAGGTATCCAGGCAGAAACGATGTAATTTTGATAGGTGCTCACGATGATGCTATGATAGAATAGAAGCTATTGCCTCCCTACAGATGAGGGAGCAGCAGCTCAGGAAGCTAAGCATGTCCTCTACCAGGCCTGGCTGGACTAGTTGGCAGCTGGGGTACCACCACCCAGGCCGTCTGACACACCAGATGGTTGGTCCCTCTGAGGATGGCGCAGCTCCGTTACAACCAAGCAGCAATCATTTCTAACTTTGCCTGAGAAGTTGCCTCCTCCACTGCAGAGCCTGCTGTTTCTGCGTGTACAGTGACCCCCAGCCAGAGCACTGACGGACCCCGGCGTGTGTTCAGAAGAGAGGTCTTGAATGAGCTGGGGTGGGCATGGATCAAGGAGCACGAGCACAGTGCTCATCTCACCACGGGCTCCTGGTGGTGCCCTGGTCCACGCTGGTCTACACTCCCCAGTGGCTGGCTGCATTCACCGGCCGCAGCAGTCTCTGCTGGACACTCTGGGGACAGGAGAGCAGGCCTTTCTCAACTCCTGACACAAGGGTGCCCCTTTCTTCTTCCAGTGATGTTGCTGAACCAAGAAGAAATAATCTTGTGCCTTCCTCTCCTGAAAGTCTCTACGTAGCTCACACATGAAGTTCCTAAACTTCACAATTACTGACGTCATAGGAGGAGTTCCTGAGCTGTGCACAGGGTGATCTGCTGCTCTAGACCGTCCTGAGCAGCATGCAGCCCGGCAGATGCTCTTGTTCATGACATGTTCTCCAGAAAACTCCAGGTACCATGCTCTTGTTCACATTAAGGACAAATAAGATTCACATGCACTTGACATTTAATTCCCTGAAATCTTCAAATTTCATAGAAAATAGGGTTTCCATAGCTCCTTCTTGATTCTTGGCATCTTTTCTAAATGGATGTAACATTGATAACTGATTTTAAATATATAGATAATATTTTTATTGACTATATTTTTATTTCAAAAATTAGATATTGAATATAATTAGTAAAGCAAGCACATGTTTGATTAAATGTTAACTTTCCCAATTTTAGAATAAAAATTTATTTTAAAAAGTTCTCTCATGTATTCAAGCAATAACCTGATTTCAAATGAATTTATTTTGAGAGCATATGGCATATGCAAATAAATAGATGATAACTAGACAGATATATAAATGCAATTATAAATCCCATAATATATTTCTCTGATTTTTTCAGCATGTTAGAAGCAATTAGCAATATGTTGCTCATAATATATGTTCATATAGTAAATGATAGCCTAATCATAGAAGTATCATGTGAAACATAAATTAAAATAAGATACTTAACTGAAAAAAAAAGTATTGCATTCAGCTTCTGGATGGTCTTAGGAGAAAGACCTAGAAGTACAATGAAATAAACGATTTAAAATGTGGCCTAAAAGATCTACATATGAAAACTCATGGGAACAATAGTAAACCAGATTGAAAGAATGACATTTGAGCAGGACTAGAGACTTCCAACTGCGCCATTTAATTTGTTTGTGGTACTTAAGGCTACTCCTTAAGTAGCCATCACTTGAGCTACTTTGGCCAATTTCAGAAGCATTTCAGGTGCTGTTTGCGTGAGCTTCTCCCGGTGACACTGCAGTTGCAGTAGTCATGTTCAGTTTAAGGGGCACCTGACAGATCAACAGGCCAGAGGCAGGAAGGGCCTGGACTGTCTGGGGAACACAATGAAAGCTGCATGTCTTCAGGGTCATGCTTCAGAACCCCTGAACACTACCAGCTCCACAAACACAATTCCTACGCAGGCCCAGAGACAGATGGGTTGGATTTTGTTGGCCATCAGCTTCAGGCTGCATGCTATTTTTGACTTACCTTTCCTCAATGTATTCAATAAGTGTGTGCTCATCTCCAGAAATCCTGGCATGTGTGCAGCCAGTGGAAAGCTAGGAAGTAGCTCAAATGTTCCCCCAGATGGCTTCAGGCTACTGAGGGTTTAGCAAGGGCCTTGCAAGATTCTTGATATTGGACCATTGGCTCCTGGGAGCTGATGCTGGCCAGCTCCAGCATGCCCCTGAAGGGCACAGGGACCAGATTTCTTGCCAAAGTAAGCCAGTCACATAGTAATGGCTTCAGAGTCCTGCAACTGCTGAGAGGTTTCCTCCACTGGGGTCTTATCTCAGTTGAGACTGTCTGGAATTTTCTCACTGGAGATTCCAGTTCCTCCAACAAGACCAAACAGCACAGCCATTGCAATTGGTTGGTATGATCAGTCAGGTAGGTTTGGCGCTATGTGGGTATCTGTTTCCTTATTGTGGTGATGGCCAAGGTTGGCAAGAGGGTACCAACTGTGATGTGACGGAGCTGGATGCATGTTAGAATTCCTGTTGACTTGAATCTCCTTGTGGCATCATGTGCTATAATTACACTGTAAATGGAATACAGACTTCTTTGCTTGCTTATCTATTATTTGGTCAGAATGTAGAATTTTCACATCAGTTTATGATGATTTTGTATGTGGCTTTAAACAATGTGGTCAAGAAAGTTTTGTGCCTACACAGTCTTGCCATTTGGGGCCTGAGTGCAGTGATCTGTCATGATGGCTGATAACCTTGACTCCCCCTTCATAAAACTCCTGCACCTTTGGCTCACAGTGAGGGTCATTGGAAAGCTTTGTGGAGCTTGAGTTCCTTGGGAGTTGCTTTGTGTGTTGATGCAGGGTCAGCTGCTGCCATGGAGAACATAGCCAGACCCATGAGGTAGCACTGCCAGCTGGTGGGGTAGCCAATGAGTGTCTCCAGTGGGGTCATCAGGAGCGTTGGGTGCTGGGCCAGTTTCAAGACACTACAGCACCCCTCCCAGGAACAGCTCAGGCTCCTTGTAGTGACTGGGACTTTAAGAGTAGCAAAAGACGAGAGATCAGACCTGTACCTGAAAGCACCTGCCGCCCACAGTGCTCTGCTGTATCACTCCTCATGTCTTTCTCAGGGAAAGACCAGCTCTCAGAAAGCTGCTCCTGTTTGGGGCCTTTCAGAGAAGATGATATCAGACCCAGGAATGAGCTACTAGAGCCTCCTGGAGACAGAAGGGACTAAAGGGGGCTTGCCTTGAGTCCTGGTCTGCTGAGGAGAGCAGATCCTGGGAAGAAGTAGGGCTGTTACAAGAAAGTGGGCCTCTGAACTGTAAAAAGAAAGCCAGGGTTACAATCTGCTCCCTTATCTAATTTTTTATTAATATTACCTACTCTCACCCTCTAACAGGCCTCCCTTTTGTTCTGGCCTGAATTATTCTATAATTACAGCCTTTCTTATCCATCTCTTTGTACCCTAGGATCTTCTGTCCAAAGCTAGGATTCTGCTTTCTTACCCCATGCTTTTATACATAACCAAAATCTTATCCTGTGTATTCTCCTATGTCTTGCCAAAGCTACCATCTCCAGTCCACCTGTGAGGAGAACTGGCATGTGAAATATGGAGGTAGTTAGCTGAGGTGGCGTCTTGGTGAGATTCATGCTTTTAGATGGTGGTGGCTCAGCAAAAAAGCTTTATCATGTGTTTTCTGAAACCATAGGCATGAGTCAGAATTAACTACCTGCATTTGATGGCTGGCTAGGTAGACGCTTGATGAGACTATGCCATGACTTGTCCAGACCAACAGAGGTACATGACATGTGGACAAGAACATGACAAGATTGGTAGTCAAACAAGAAGTAAGACTGGCCCAGACTTGGCCTTTCACTAACACCTGACTCCTCTTCCTGAGCAAATTCCATTGGCAGCACATTGGTTCACCCTCAGTGCTCAGTGGTAGGACAGGGTGCTGGTGATGCATATCTTCTCCTGGTCTCTTCAGCCACGTGGAGAAGGTCTTCCTCAGGTTCAGCTTCCAATTGCCAAAAGTCAGACTCTGATCACATCAATTTTACTATGAAAGAACCTGAGAGGGAAACTGCTCTGACCAGCATGGCCATTAATTCAGAAACCCAAGAGGAAATGGGGGATGAAGAAAAGACAAACAGACACACATAGAGAGAAAAAGCTGGGGCCAGGTAGGTAGCCAAGCCCTGGTGGAGTTTGACTGACCCAGTGCTAGCTCAGCACTTGTATTATATAGGTTTTGTCATCACAAGGTTATTTTTGAGAAAGTTTTAGCAAAGCAGACAGATTTGAAGGATGCAGTGAAACTTGTGGGACTTTGAGGTCATCTTGTTATGCCCAGAATTCTCTACACCTAGGAGTTGGTGCTTGAGCTCAAGATTCCAACTGATACAGCTGTGCTTCTTCCCACATAGCCTCCTTTGGCTAGGCATTACCATAGCAACTGAGCCATCTTGACCTGAACCTTCACACAGGCAGTTCCTAGACAAACACAGCCATGAGGGATGCAGAAACCATGGCTCAGGTCACCATTCTTCACAGAAAACACCCAAAATATTTTCACTCATTTAAAAATTAATGCAACGTGATTTATCTTCCTGGAATGTTTTTACGTTTTTATTCAAAGTCAAATTTGGAGGGGAAAAAACATTCTTTTTGTATTATATTTTGGAATTTTTTCCATATGCAGTTTTACAAATTCAATGTCAGGAATTATATGTTTTAATATGTTACATTTATTGAGATCATGCTTTCTGAACATTCTGCAGGGTGATACCTTCTGTTCACAGCATCACGAGGTTCCCTTGAGTTCATGGATACAAGGCATGCTGGTGAAGTTCTCAATGCTTCTGTGCCATCCAGGCTTGGCAGGTGTCCCTCATAGCACATTTCTGTGTCTTTTGAAAAACTTCTTAATGTCTTGGCCATCCTTGACTTTCCACCTGAATCATACCTGACCTTGATGGTCTGCATACAGAACCAACTGCCCTGTCCTCGTTAGGAATTAAGCTGAGGTGCTCTTGAGAAGACAGTCCCATCCCTCCAGGCTTAATTTAGCATCCCCTTTGTGTCCACAGACTCAGCCTCTCACCTCACGCAAACCTTGAGCACCACGGTCTGTCAGTCTTCATTAGTGTCTCCCCATAGACTGAGGCTTCCAGGCGTGGAGTTGGACTTGCCCGTCTGCATTCCTGTGCACTGTGCCTTTGGTGCTAAGGACCACAGTGTGTGTTGGAAGGGTTAGTGAATGACTGTTGGGTCAGCAGCTGAGCACACAGCAGCATGAGAAACGGTGTCTTGAAGAAGCAAGGCAGCAGTGTAGACTGCTGTGCCAGGGTGTACAGCACAGATGGGAAAGCAGAGAAAGAAGACTCCACTCTCCTTAAAGGCATTGGTGTGCCTGCTGTGACCATTTCTATCTCATTCGAATGTGAGACTTCTAAAACAGATATGCTCAGCATTGGCTGTGGTGATCCCCCCAAAATGAGAGCCATGTCATCATGGTCATGGCCCATGCTTCCACTGAGTGCTTGCTTTGAATTTTTTTCAATGTCTTTATCACTTTTTTAAAATTTCTTTATTGCTTTGAATTTTTAAAATGTCTTTATGGCTTCAGTTGGAATGTACAGGGCCAGGGTGCGGCTGTGTGGTAGAACATTTGCCTGCATGTGCAAGGCCCTGGATTTGATCCTCGGCACTGCAGACAAACAAGCAAAGACTACTACCACCAACAAATGAATAAGAGCTTGTAGCTGTTGACAAACCTCTGCAAAAATAGTCACATTTTACTGCTCTAACTTTAATTCATTGGCTCCTATTTATGCTCATGTGGGGAACATAGTGAGTTTTTTTAATAGGGAATTTATAAGAGGATGATTTTCTGATTTTTGAAATTCGCAGTTTAGCCCTAGCTGTTCTGTTCCATGGATTTTGAGGTAAACACATCCTCTTTTGGAGGATGGTGTGTAGACCACCTCAGACCTGTAACATAGAAGGTCTTGTCCTGCCTTGATATCTTAGGCAATCAAAAATACTTTTAATCCTGTTTTATTCCTCTCCCAGAAAAGCAGCCAGCAGCTCTCGAGCACTCTTGTGATATGCTAAACACATGACAAGTGGTCCCCTATTTTTTTAAACAGTTTAATTTTCATTTATTCTTGAAGGATCCATTTGTCTGATGAGTATACAGATTAAGTATGAGGGTGTGTTAGTTTATTTTTAGGTACTGTGGATTGAACCCAGAGGTGCTTAACCACTAAGCCATATCCCCAGCCCTTTTAATTTTTTATTTTGAGGCAGCATCGCATTAATTTGCTCAGCACTTCACTAAGTTGCTGAGGCTGGTGTTGAACTTAGGATCCTCCTACCTTAGCCTCCTGAGTCACTGGGATTACAGGCATGCACCACCATGCCCAGTTCAAACGTTCCCTTATTTTACCTGCATAAAGATCTTATATGTTGTTACTCTCTGAAGTCTTATTTTCTACAAACCTTTAAGATATTGCCATTGTGCTGGAGGGTCCTGGGCCAGTCACTTACCCCAAACCATAACAAACACAATGTGGAGTCTGCATCCAAAGAGTGCATCTTACCTCAAAGACATGTTTTCTTTTGACTGCTGTTGCCTGCATGTCTCTAGTTATATTCCCTCTTGGGGATGGAAAACAAGAGTAACAAAGCAGAACTGTGTAGGGACTCAGGGATGTGGGCACGGGGAGGGGGAAGATGCAGAGGGTGGCAGGCACTACCTGCTGCTCCATCTAGCATCCCACACAGCTGGCCAGGAGGCTGGCCTCATTCTTTGGAGGAGAGCAAAGGCATGCATAAGTATTCCTTGCCGACTTGTCTTCTTTTACAGGAGGGAACAATTTTCTCTCTCCTAATGAATTGTTTCAATCCTCTCCAATGCCTTAATGATTTAGAAGGAATAAAATAGGTGTAGGACTTGAATTTGTGAGTTATAAGGATGCATTTGCTGTGCCATTTCACACTCTAAAGAAGTACAAAGTCACAGATAGGAAAAGGGCAAGTGCCATGCAGGCTAAGTCTCTGCCCTCATCACTTCACTGGAGCATCCTCTCCCTGTTGCCATGACTACAGAGTGGGTCCAAGCTGATAATTGCTTTCCTAGCCAGGTGACCTTGTACCTGAGTGCTGGGCTGCCAGGCCTCCATCCAGCCCAGGAGATGAGGTGCAGGCAGACCCCCTTGTTTACCAAGCAGCAGCCTTGCTCGACAGTGCTGTTTATGCTCAGGAAGTGGACGACCGTGCCCTTGAGGACAGACATCCACTGTTTTCTTGGTGATAAGGTGTAGCCCTCTGACTTCTGCTAATATAGTCCCTAAGTTAGATCTGGTGTACACATCAGACATGCCCTGTCATGCAGAAAGAAGATCATTAAAAAACAGAGCTGGATAAAAATTTAGACAAAGTTTTGCTACAGAAGCAGCCCTGTCTCTTTACTTAAGGAGGAGGAAGCCGGGTGGAAATAGTTCAATGACTGGTCTAAGATCACATGTGGAGGGGAGGCAGCCTTGTGAAATGCTTGACTACACCTTAGGTGGGAAAGTCTTATGAAATAGCTCTTGTCATTGATCATGATTTAATCTTTTTATTCTTGACTTATTTCTATAAATGAGTCCATATTGTACTTTCCACTTACTAGTACAGACTTCCTTCCAATCACTCTTTCTTCATGTACACACTGAGATTAGCTCATTTATTGAACACTTATTTTAAATGCCCATAAGAATCCTATAAAGCAGGTGTTAATTTTATACCTAGTTACAGAGGATGAAACTGATGCATAGGTGTGTGTTGGGGGGAGATATCTTATCCAAATTGCAACAGCTGGTGACAGAGCTAGGGTTTGTACAGAGGCATTCTTTATCGGGGAGGGTGGGGTACCAGAGATTGAACTCAGGGGCACTTGACCACTGAGCCATATCTCGAGCCCTATTTTGTATTTTATAGAGAGACAGGGTCTCACTGAGCTGCTTAGCACCTCGCTAAGTTGCTGAGGCTGGCTTTGAACTCGTGATCCTTCTTTCTCAGCCTCCCAAGTGCTGGGATTACAGATGGGCGCCTCTGTGCCCGGCTGTACCGAAGCATTCTTACTAGCGTCTGGGCTTGTCAGTTCTAAGGATAAGAGTAAGTTTTCAGAACTTTTGCTTTTCCTTGGACAAATTCACGTGGATCCTTCTCCAGTGGCTGCCACTGGTCTGAGAGGTCAAGCCTTGGTCCACAGGAGTGCAGCTCAGTTGTCTCCTCTACCCCAGCTGGAGAAGCATTGGTGCAGGAGTTTCTGATTGAGGATTGCAGAGCGGCGAGCCTCTGTTTGTCCTAGACAGAATACTGATTTCATTTGTTGTCAATCTTAATAGAAAATATTCATAACAAAGTTGCAGAAAAATTCCCATAAAAGCTAAGCTGGAAATACACTAAAACCTATTGAACATGTGATTAAATAAATCAATGAGTTAAAAATTTCTCAAACTTTACACAATAGGTGTCTCAGTTCATTGATCTAAACCTCTTTATTCTTAGATTTATCTTGCTATTACTTTAAAAGCTATTCTTAGTAATCAAATGAGTAAGAAATTTTCTTTGCTCTTCTAAAAAAGGATATATTGTATGAGGTTTCCAATTTTACTAAGATTTTTCAAATAGGTTCCATAATATTTCATGGTTGAGTTTACCTATAAATAACTTTAATTGTAATTTTTCACCTGTGTAGATTGTTTTTCAATTTCTGCTATTTTTCCATAATAAGAAAAATAATTATCATTTATGAATCTTTGACATTCTGCCAAGCTCCTAGGCATTTGCTATATATTGATTTTGGTTAGTTCTCAAAAGGTCATGTGATGAAAGTGTTTACTATTAACACCATATTATAGGTAGGCAAAGGTCCCCAAGTCAGCCAAGTGTGGACACCAGCACATTTAGTAAGTGACAAAGGCTCTTGTGTGCACCTTATTTGGCATGTATCATTTCATTATACTTTTTAATTTATTTTTATATCAATGTTTAAATACTGATGGCACTAACAAGTGGCGATGGCCGGCAAGTGTCTGTGCATAATGACGACAGTCGAATCTCTCAGACAACGCCCCTGCACGATTCCCCCTGCTCTTTGTGGTCGTCTCCCTGCTTTCCCTCAAGGTGTGCCAGATGGGAGTTACTGACTCCGGGAGCTCACTGTACAGGCAGAGCCGCTCTCTGAGCAACTCTCGGAGGTCCAGCCGGATTCCTTGGGTGGAGTGGAGATATTCATTGACACGACTGAGGATGACTGGAAGCCGGTGCGGTGGGGAGACCTGAAACACTTGTAACCACGGCTGTATGAGGCTTAGGCTTTCAGTGGTGGGAGTGCTTTACCCCTCCCACCCATCAGCAGGTGGTGGCGATGTAAGTCCTTTGCTGTCCTGCACCGTCTCTTCTTTGCGAACTCTGTGGCCTCCACCTCCACCACCCTGTACAGAACCCGAGCTCTCCCGAGCTCCCTTTCCTCTTCAAGGTACTGGAGATGGCTGGAACTTAAGCAGCCTCCACACAGCCTAGGTCGTAGGAGTCTGTGACAGATGGCACAGGTCACCAGGGCCTTGCTCAACAGTGCAGCAGGTTGGAGAGTTGCATTAGGTCAGTGCTGGCTGCTCACTGACACCTCCTGCATCAGATCCCTGCACCTGTCACCCACTCTACAACAGGCCACATTCTGTAAGGCCATCTCTGGGCTCCAGGGCTCAACCCCGCGCTGTGTGGGTTGCCCCTCTGTATTTGTCCAATTGGATTGTTTAATATGTAAAAATAAATACATAAGTATTCATTTCATCAGCTCAACCCTTTGTTCTTTCTAGCTTAGGATCTTTCTTTAGGTCATTCTTTATTTACGTTCAGAGAGAATCTCCTTTTGGTAACGCTTCTTAAAGCCAATCTTCTTGAGTGAAGCGCATCCTTCAGCCAAGATGAAGATAAGGAGCAAGCTGATAAAACACCTCAGATTTTGAAAACTTGGTCGAAGCTTTCCTCTTCCTTCTCATGTACCATGGCCTTTGCTGAACCAACAAGCTCACAGCCGCGTCCGTCTCCCGCTAGCCTGGGGTGTACATCCTGCTGCTCCATCACCTACGAGCCTGCCATGCCACTGAAACAAGGAAACTGATTTTGATCTGTATTTCATCAAATATAATATATTTGTTTTTTTATAGAATTTTTCTGGTTTTCCTTTGTTTTGGGTTTTTTGTTTTGTTCTATTAATGATATGAATTTTTATTTTTTCTCTTTCCACATTTTTACTGGTCCATTGTTGTACATAATGTTGATGTTTGTTTCACATATTTGTACATGCACATGATCTAACAGTATGATTTGGCTCATATCACTTCCTGGCACTGCCCACCACCCATTCCCTCGCCCTCCTCTTATGATGTCCTTTTGAGTTTCCTGAGATCTGCCCCACCTTTCCCTCTCTAGATTCCACATATGAGAAGAAAAAAAAAAAACTACAAACTTTAACCTTCTGAGTTTGACTTATAGCACTTAACATTGTGATCTCTGGTTCCTTCTATCTTCCTGCAAATATCATAGTTTCAGTTTTTCTATGACTGAATAAAACTATTGTGCATATATACCACATTTTCTCATCTATTTATCCATTGATGGCACCTAGACTGGTTCCATAGTTTGGCTCTTGTGAATTGTACTGCTGAAACCTGGATATTCATGTATCACTGTAGTATCATGGCTTTAATCCTTCAGGATAAATACCAAGGCGTGGTATAGCTAGGTCATATGATAATTCCATACCAAGTACTTTAAATAGTCTCCATACTAATTTCCACAGTGGTTTTATTAATTCACAATCCAACCAAAAGTATAAAAATGTTCCTTTTTCTCCACATCCTCTTTAGGATTTATTGTTTGTGTCTTGATGACTGTAATTCTGACTGGTATGAGATGAAATCTCAGTGTAGTTTTGATTTGCATTTACCCAATTGCTAATTATGTTGAACATTTCTTCAGGTGTGTGTTGGACATTTGTATTTCTTCTTCTGAGAGTGTCTATTTAGTTCATCCGTCCATTTATTAATCGGATTATTTGATTTTTTGATAAAAAGTTTTTTGAACTCTTTGTATGTTGTACATATTAATCCTGTCAGAAAAGTAACTAGGAAATGTTTTCTTCCATTCTGTAGGTTCTCTCTTCATATTTCTAATTATTTCCTTTGCTGCAAAGCTCTTTCTGCATGCCATCCCTTTTGTTAACACTTGGCATTATTTCCCAAGTCCCAGGGCTCCTAGTGAGGAAGCCGTTGCCTGTGTTACAAGTTGTTACAAGTTGTGGTGTTGACCCTACACGTTCTTCTAGAAGTTGCATGGTTTCTGCTGTATGTCCTAGGTCTTTTGATCCATTTCAAGCTGATTTTTGTGCAAGGCAAGAAATAGAGGTCTAGTCTCATTCTTCTACTTATGGATCACCATCTGTCCAGCACCATTTGTTAAAAATTCTGTCTTTTCTCTAATGTGTGTTTTTGGCACCTTTGTCAAGGATCAGATGACTCTCTGTGTGGGTCTGTGTCTTCTATTCTGTACCATTGGTGTTTGTGTCTATTTTTATGCCAGTGTTATGCAGTTTTTGTTACTATAGCTCTGTAGTATAATTTGAAGTCAGGTTTTGTGATGCCTCCTGCATTGGGGTTTTGACTTAGAATTTCTTTGGCTATTCTGGGTCTTTTGTTCTTCCAAATGAAATTCAGGACTGTTTTTACCTAGTTCTCTAAAGAATGCCATTATTGTTTTGATGGGGATTGCATTGAATCTGTATATTGCTTTTGATAGTATGACAATTTTAACAATTTCCCATGAACATGGGAAGTGTTAACATCTTCTGAAGTTGTCTTCAATTTTTTTTGTCAATATTTTATTTTATTTTATTTTATTTTGAGACTGTTATGAATGGAATTGTTTTCATGACTTCTTTCTCAGCAGATTTGTTATTAATGTATAGGAAAGCTACATATATTTTTTTTTGTACCAGGGTTTAACCCAGGGGTGCTTAACCACTGAGCCATATCCCCAGCCCTTTTCAAAACTTTTTGTTTTGAGACAGGGTCTCACTGAGTTGTGCAGAGCCTTACTCAGTTTCTGAGGCTGGCTTTGAACTTGCGATCCTTGTGCCTCATCCTCCCGAGTCACTGGGATTACATGTGTGTACTACCCTGCCCAGATAGCTATTGATTTTTGTATGTAGATTTTGTAACCTGTTACTTTGCCAATTTGTTTATTAGCTCTAGCTGTCTTTTGGTGGAGTATTATGGATCCTCTAAGTATAGAATCATATCAGCTACAGTGATAATTTGTCTTCTTCCTTTCCTATTTTTATTCCATTTATTTCCTTCCCTTGCCTAATTGTTCTGGCTAGAATTTCTAGCACTAAATTAAATAGGATTGGTGAAAGTGGGTATTCTCATTCCAGATTTTTAAAAAAGTGCTTGCACATTTTCCCCATTTAATATGAGGATCACATTTTCATATGTAGCTTTTATGATGATGTGATAGGTTCCTTCCGTCCCTAATTTCTTCAGTGTTTTTATCCTGAATAGGTGCTGAGTTTTGTCAAAAGCCTTCTGTACACTTATTGAGCTGGCTAAGTAATTTTTGTCCTTGATTCTGTTTATTTGATGAATTAAAGTTGATGATTTGCATGTATTAAGTCATCCTTGCATCCCTGGAATAGAACCAACTTGGTCATGGTGTATCATCTTCTTAATATGTTGTTGAACAAAATTTGATAATATTAAGTATTTTTGCCTCTGAGTTCATCAGGGATATTGGTCTAAAGTTTTTATTTTACTTTATTTTATTTTTCTTGATGTCTTTATATAGTTTTGGCATGAGTGTGAGATTCACTTCATGGAATGAGTTTGGAAGTATTTCATTCCTTGATATTTTATGGAATAATTAGAGAAGTATTGGCATTAGTTCATTTTTTAAAGGTCTGGTAGAATTTAGCTGAGAATCCATCTGGTCCTGTGTGTTTTTTTGTTGTAAGGATTTTTATTATTACTAATATCTCATTACAAGTGATTAGTTTCTGTTTTTCATGCCATCTTATTTGTTTAGAAATATATCCCTTTATTCTAGGTTTTTTCATTTGATGGAAGTCTAAGTTTTCAAAATAGTTCCTAATTATCTGTTGAATTTCTGTGATGTCTTGGTTATTTCTTCTCTTTCATCTTTAATTTTATTAATGTGGGTCGACTCCTCTTGGTTAGTTTGGCTAAGAACTCATCAATTTTATGTACCTTTTCAAACTAACAACATTTTGTTTATTTGGTTTTTTGTATTTTTTGTTTTCCATTTCATTGATTTTTCACTCTGATCTTAATCATTTCCTTCCTTCTACTGGTTTTGGAATTGTTTCATAATTTTTTGTCAAGAGCCTTGAAATGAATCATTAGATAATCTATTTGAGATCTAATTTTCTTGTGGAGGCACTCGGAGGTAAAACTTTTTCTCTTAGAACTGTCTTCATAGTGTCCCATAGTTTCTGGTTTGTGGTAAAACCATTTGAACTTGACCTTAAAAAGTTTTCAATTTCTCCTCTGATTTCTTCTATCATCTGTTCATCATTCAAAAGAGTATTGTTCAATCTCCAGGTGTTTAAATAGTTTCTGCAGGATTTTCTTTTGTTGATGTCTATATTTATTTCATTATTATCTAATGAGATGCAAGAAAGTATATCTTTTTTTCTATTTCCTCAGAGTCACTTTGTGACCTAAAACATGGGCTATTTTGGAGAATGTTTTATGAACTGCTGAGAAGAGAGTTTATTTAAACTCTTGATAAAATATTGGTTAAAACATTCTATAGATGTCTGTTACGAATATTTGATTTATAGTATTTTTCAGATCCAAAGTGTTTTTACCAATTTTGTCTGGATAACCTACCTGGTGGTGAGAGAGGTGTGTTGAAATCATCCAGTGGTATGGTATTAGAATTTACCTGAGGCTTCAATTTGAGTAGTGTCACTTTTATGTAATTAGTTCTACTCAAATTTAGGGCATAAATGTTTATTATTATTATATCTTCTTGTTGAATTGTTCCCTTTGCCAGTATGAAGTGACCTTCTTTGTCTCTTCTGATTAATTTGGTTTGAAGTCTGCTTTGTCAGATATTCAAGTAGCTACTCCTGCTTGTTTGGGACCTCCATAAGCATGGCATACAAATTTCTGTACTTTCCCTTTTAGCCCATGGCTGTCTTGGCCTGTAAGGTGTGTCTCTTGCAAAGAACATATAATTAAATCTTGTTTTTTAATCCATTCTGGCAGCCCATTCTTTTAATTGGAGAGTAAGAGTTAAGGCTACTTATATTTAATGTTATTATAGAGAGATGTTTAATAATTTCTGCCACTTTGATTTATTTAGGATATTTAGTTTTATCCTTCTCATTTGTGTAGATACTCTTCCAATGATATTTGTTCATTTGTGATCTCTGTGGTTTGTTATTTCATCTATTTGAAGTGTTTTTTTTTTTTTTTACATAAATTCTATAGTTCTGGTTTTGTAGCCATTAATTCACTTTCTCCTTAATTTAGAAAGTTTTTATTTATCCTTCAATTTTGAAGTCTACCTTTGCTGGATATAGCAGTCCTGGTTACCAGTTATTTTCTTTCAGGACTTGGAACACATCATTCCAAGCCCTTGCTTCTAGGGTGTGTGCTTGAGACATCAGAAGTGATTGTGATAGGGATAGGCTTACCTCTATATGTGACCTGACATTTTTCTCTTAAGGATATAAATTTCTACCATGATTCTTTATGTTAGACATTTTAATTTTAATGTGTCATGGAAATATTTATATTTTATTGTGCCTATTTGGGTTCTGAATGGCTCCTCTATGTGGATGTCCATCTCATTCTCAAGGTCTGGAAATTTTTCTGTTTCCGTGAAGAGATTTCCCACTCCATTAGCCTGTGTCTAATCTCACAACCCTCCTCAATTCCAGTAATTCTCAAAGTGAGTCTCTTAATGTTGTCCCAGAGTTCTTGTATATTCTGATCATGATTACATATATTCTTTTCTTTAATACTGTCTGAATATGTCAGGCTCATTCTTTGTCTCCCCATTCTGACATTCTCTCTTCAGCATGGTCTCATCTATCAGAGAGTATTTCAACTGAACATTTTGATTTTCTGTGTCTTTAATTTCCAAGATTTCTGCTGGGTTCTTTTCAATATTTCCATCTCTTTATTAAATTTTTCATTTATGACTTTTACTGCCTTCCTTAATTCATTTAGTTGTTTTTCTGTGTTCTCTTGGAATTCATTGATCATTTTTATAATGATTCTTTTGAATTTCTTATCTGATATTTCATCCATTTCGCTATCTTTGGGGTCAGTTGCTACTGAATTATAAACTTGGAGGCTTTTTGTTACCTTGTTTTTTACAATTATTATGTTCCTATGTTGGGTTTTGTGTATCTGTTGGAATAGATTTCTCTTCCATGCTTATGTGTGGGCCTTAACTTGCTAAAGGGTGCTAGGATGATCTAGATCAAGACCCCCTTGTAGATGTGATATGCACAACCTTGTGTTAACTCTCTGTTTTTGCTATAGCTGTGGATGTGCATGGGTGAAACCTGAGGACCCACCCCTAGTCATTTCTACTTGGGCTCTAGTCATTAGTTTGGGTTTTTGTCTCTTCTATTCTTTGTGTTAAAGTATAGCTGAAGATTAAGTGTCATTAATGTGTGTGCAGATGGGGTGCTGTCTTTTGGTTGAGTTCAACAGCAGAGTCTCTATCCTATAAATTTTAGTGTCCCTGTAGGTTCCCAACACCTTACAGAATGGGGGGAAACAAAAGCAATAACCAATGCAAATGATATACAGCATTAAACTAAATACTTGGTTCCTATGATGACATTTACAATGTTAATTGCCACAAAAACCAGAAATGGTGGGGTCAGCATTTTCTAACAATACAAATAATAAGTAACCATGCACTATGTCTGGCAACAAACAGGTGTCAAATGTCATACTCAAAATCAATAATTACAACAGCTGAATGGTGGGAGCAGGAGTTATATAAACCAATTAGTTTTAAAAGATGGTGAAAATACAGTTAAGGAAAAAATAAAATGTGGTAGAAAGGTAGAAAAGAGTTGACAATTTCAAAAAGGAAAAAAAAAGAATGCTAAAGAAATGTAGTAGGTGATGGTTTTAAATAAAAATGAGAAAAATAGGAGAAACTAAAAGGAGAGAAGAAAACAAGAGAATTTGGACATTTTCAGGAAAATAACAGAAAGAGAAGCAAGAAAAACAAATGAATGAAAATAGAACAAATAAACAGCACAATATATAAACCCAAAATGCTGACCCTCAAAAGACAATGCAAGGAAAATAACTACAGAAAAAAATGCTAAAAATGAGAAAATAAGAAACAAATAAGGATATGCATGTGTTTCCATGTATCATTCAGCACAGCAAAAACACACACAAAGCAAAAAGATTCCTGAAAATGAAGGAATCATCTCCACTGAGATAGTGAAAATAGTGGGTGAGAATGGCTGATCACTGTGTATGTCCAATTCTTTCTTTCCATTTCTCCTTGAGCTGTGAACTGAGAACAAAAGTAGAGACTGGGGGCTAATAACCCTTGTCTCTTTTTCTGTTGCTCTCTGAGCTCTCAGTTGGAATGGCCTGAACCTGAAGCTGGTTGAGATGACCCTCGGCTTCTCTTCTCACCAGATTGAGGTAGTAGGATGGAGTGGGAAGTGCCACCACCTGGAGTTCTGTCTGTACAGACTGGATCCACACGCTCTAGTGGGAGCTGCAGCAGGATTCTAGAAGGGGCGTTCCTGAGGCTGGGGCTTAGGTCTACTCAGGCCTCAGGGCTTCGCTGGGAGGTGTCTGCCCTGGAAAATAGATCCACGCCTCCCTGGGGTCATGCAGTTGCTGATCTGTCAGGAGTCTGGATCTCAGGAGGCTCCCTAGGACTCTACTCACAGATCAGGGGAGCCAGTTCGTCGCTCCCTCTCTCCCTCTGCTCCCCATGGACACAGGCTTCCACAGTGTGGTCCATGAGGACATTCACACCTGCCTGTTCAGATTTCTGATCTGCTTCATGTGGTCATGTGAGCCACCAGACTCAAAGGGGAAAGTGTGTTGGGCTCCCCTTCACTTTTCCACATCGAACCCCCTGGGTACAATCCTCTCTGTGCCCGTTTCTCTTGGGTTCTGCTAGGTACACCTTAGCCAAATGGCAGGCACTTGCTGGGACAGAGTAACAGTGTTATTTAATATCTCCCAGCTCCACAGCTGCAGCTGCAGCATGGCGGCTACAGGATGGTTCCTCTCAGTTCTCCAGGGCAAGTTGGGAAGCAGCACTCGTCAAACTCCAGTGCTCAGTACAGCCTCTGGATTGGCTCAGCTCAGGCTGCTTTTCTGATCTCAAGTTTTTCCACACTAAATCTGTCTGGGTGTTTCTGTTCTCCCTCCACCTGTAGTGACCCAGCAACTCCTCCTCTGCTACTGCTGCCACAGTGGGCGTGGCTCCAATCTTGTCTTTGTTCTTCATTAGATGCCTCCAAATATCGGAGTCTCCAAGACCCTCTGCCTTTCCAATATTGAGTGTTAGTGAAACTCCTCTATTACCCACTTCTCTGATGAGCACCATTCTGCTGCTTGAGTCCCCAGCCTTAGAATCAACTAGGAATGCAGCCTTCGTCTAGCCTGCCATCTTGAATCTCCTTTCTTCTGATTTTCTTAGAGCTAAGTGGTTCTATGAGATGAAGTATTCTTATTATTCTCTGATAGCTATGTTTTGTTAACATGGGATATGATGAACCACTCCACTTTTAATCTCTGTTCTCAACTCTTTAATGAGTTCTAAAAATGTATCTTCCATTATTTCTCTAATTATTGATTCTACAGCCTTTGTTATTTCTTGACAAATTTCAATATCTTCTGCTTTTATCTAGAGATCTACGACTTTCTCTTGCATCCTTTCATCTTTTATTCTGCCAAAGCTCTGGCTACGTTACTCCACACATCTTTGGTTGATTGATGTAAATGTTAATTTTCAATTTTACCACATCTAATAATGTTCTGATTCATTCTTCAGCAGTTATTGTGTTGTGATTTTTAAATTCCCAGTCTTTCATTTTTAATAATTGTTCTTCCCACTTTCATATATCTGAGGACATATTTTAATAATTTTGTAAGTCTGCTTGGGCTTCTTCATTGCCTTGTTTCAAGGGTTAATTCTCCTGGATATCTCGCTGGCTTTATTTCTTATTTTATGCAGCAGGATTATTTTAAGATTCTTCCATTACTACTGGTAGTTTATTTGCTCTCCCTGGTGATCTGGCTAATCTTAGCTGTTTTTCTGTAAACATTCTGTATCCCTGACAATTTTCCTGGCATTTCTGATGACTTTTGCCTAAGGGATTTTCTTATTTCTGATGTTTTCATTATCATCTAGGCACAAGAGAGACATAGCAGTACTGAAGTACAGAGGGAGTGGACAGAGCGGAGGTTTTGCATGAAAGTTCAAGAGTAAGACTGTTATGGGACAAATTTGGAATTCAGAATTGCTGACTCACAGAGAGATGTGTCTGGTTGGTCCTAAAGACTTAACGAGGTTTGGAAAAGCAGAATCCCTCAAATTGGTAGCAGAAGGTGACTCAGCCTGGCAGCTGTGGCAAGATTCCTGTGAAGGACCCCAGTGGACAGTAGGGACACAGCTTGCCCTGATCCAGTGCCTGCTGGGTACGAGCACATGCACACTCTCGGCTCGCAGGGTGGCTGCATCCTTGCACTCCTGGGGGTCCGGGCCCTGCTCATCACTGTGCTCTCCAGGTCTTCCCTGAGGAAGAGCAATGGTGGGCTTCCTCTGGCTTCAGTGTTATCCTACTTGTTCTTTCTGCCACTGTCTAGCAGCAGGTAGGCGGAGGGAAGGGAGACAGGGCAGTGAAGCCGTGTCTTCCGGTGGCTCATGCCCAGTGGAGGAATCCATTCAGCTTGGGGGTCCCGATCTCAGAGAAGAATTCTCTCCCAGTAGAGGCCATGCATAGAGAATTGTGGTAATTTATATGTGTTGACCATTGACAGAAGGACAGGGATGTCAGTTGGCCACCCTTAAGTTCCAGGGGACCACCTTGGGTGACTTCAGGGTAGAATAAACCCAGTCCTTGCATTCCTGCTACCTCATGAACCAGCAGAGTACTGCACTGTGCGGGGACGGCTCATGGCTCAGCTTGTTTGAGCTTGACTTTCCCTGCTCTGAGCTAGTTACTTTGACTTTTTACAGAAACACAGTGACATTTGAAATCATATATGAAACCTCTTATCATTAGCAGTCTGTGGCAAGGTAGGAGTGTGTTTAGTTTAGTGAGAAACAGGCTCACCCTCTTCCAAAGTGACTGGTGCACTTTGCTTTGCCGCCAGTAAGGACAGTTATCTGTGTTTTGTGTGTGTGAGAGAGAGAGAGAAATTCAGATGTGGATTTACCCAGTCTCTGTAGTATATACATTTGGACAAGTTGTCCCTTTATCATTAACTATGCTTTTCAGTTGTTTGACTGGCCCTTATGAGCTCAGACAAAAAAAAGAGTAAAATCTATAAAACGTGTTTGATAATTTTCATTTTGTAAGAAAGTGTGAAATTCTTTTATAGTGTGTAAAGTGTTGGTATTTGCAACCATGTTAATAATTTCTAGATGTGGACTTGATAACGTGTTGCTTCTGAGGAGGCAGCTTGCAAGGCCCTGTGCCCATGCTTGACTTGAAATTGAGTGAATCGGGTGTCTGATGACTTCTGCCACACTGAACAAGTTCAAAAACACAAATGTAGTTGCAGGATGAAGCCCCTCCCTCAACAAAGCAAGACGAAAACAGAGCTGTCAATAAGGAACCTCAGGGATGTGTGTGAGACTTCCTCTTGTGCGTGTGTGCGCCAATGCGTGTGCATGTGTGTGTGCGAGGAGGAGGATGGTGGACATGGGTTGCAACGTTTGGGCTTCTCTGCCTCCCTCAAGTCAGGGGAGGACTTCTTGTTTCAGTGGACATTTCCTAAATAGATTTTTGGCATCTGACAAATTGCCACTACATATTGTACTTTTTTATTGTTTGCATAGCAATGCTTTCATTTTGTGTATAAACAAATACATAAAAAACCAATATTTTGGGGCTGGGGCTCAGTGGTAGAGTGCTCGCCTAGCATGTGTGAGGCACTGGATTCGATCCTCAGCACCATATATCAACAAAATAAAGGTATTTTGCCCACCTACAACTAAAAACATATTTTAAAATAGCAGTAACATCTCAATCATTTTGTTTTAAAATTTAAAATTTTGAAAACCTAAAGAATGATGTAGGTATGACCATAAACTTAGAAAACATTCTTTCAACAATGCAATATTTTCTTATAAAGTGTGTGAGTGATTTTCCTAAGCCCTGAGTAATACACTAAGTTCTTTTTTATTTTTAATTTGTATCATACCTTTTCAGAAAATCATGGCCTTATTTCCACCGTCTCACACTAAGCACTGCACAATAAGCCCAGGTCCTCCCCTGCTTTTGTTTCCTGCTTTGAAAGCAGGAAGTCTGAAGAGCAAGCTTCCAGTCCCTGGGACCATGTCCCCTGTGGAGGGACCCACGGGTCCTTTGCTCACCTGCATGTGCTCCACCTGCTCCTCATCTGCCAGACTCCGGCCTGAGTCCTGCACACCACCTGCGTCACCTCCAAGCTCACCACGAAGCATTTGCATTTGTTCCAAGTAGCAGCAGCAGGTCACTCCCTCCACAGGCTGTGGAGTCCCTCTCCGTGTCCTCTGCCAGATGCTACTAGTCTTTATCTCTACACTAGCAAAGGGCATCACTCGCCTCTCTTGAGGATCCTCACTCTGAGTTCCCTTCTCCCCTGAGAGGAACATCACTCCAAGGCCTGCGTAGCTGCTGTCACCAGGTCCAAGCTTGGCGTCCTCTAGGTCCACTCCAGAGTCTTCCATTCCACCAGCTTTGCAGACTAAGCCTGGACAGCAGCGTCCTCTGTCTGGTCAAGTTCACAGGCTCATCTCTCATCCACTTTGCACTCTGAGCGGCACTTGGCACTCCAACACTGCCAGCTGCTAAACCCTTCAGTTCTGTGGCTTCCACCACACAAGGTGATCTTGGGTTCTCCTGCCATCCAGCGCTTTGCAGATGGTTCCTGTTCCCTTGACCTCCCAGGCCCCCTCAGCCCTAGTCTGTTTCTTCCCTCGTTCTGTCCTCTGAGAATCCTACTTGGTGCTGTTCTTAAGCACTGTCTACAGTTCGTGGTTCTTAAATATTCATGCCTGGTTCTAGGCATCTCCCAAGCTCCCCACTGCCCATTCTGAATGTTTACAGGACATCATGGCTCAAGGTCATATCGAGGGGTGTCTAAGAGCCACGTCAACACTTTCTGCACTTCCAAAAGTGAAAGCTGGTACCACAAATCTCACTTCTTAATTTTCTAACGGACCCTTGTCTCTTCTGACCGTCTTCTCCCCAGGCTTCCACCCAGGCTCACGGGCAACACTCAACTTCTACGAGATCAGCTCTTTTCCCTTCCACACCAGCGAGATCGTCTGACCTTTGGTTTTCTGTGTCTGTCTGAGTTCACTTAACATAACGTCCTCCAGAATCATCTGTTGTCACTGCTGACTTTTTAAGGTTGTGTAGTATTCCACTGTGCATATACCGCACATCATTATGCATTCATTGATGGACGGACTCTCAGGCTGAATCCATACCTGCACTGTTGTGAACAGTGCTTCCCAGAGCTGGCGTGCCTGGGGAGGGTGGGAGGAGCTGCTGGGAGGACAGGAGGTTTGGGAGAGGGGTGAGGTAGGAAGATCCACGGTACTAGATCTCCCTTTTGGAAATTCAGAAGAGTGTCGACATGACTTTTAGACACCCCCTGATGTTACATCAACCAAGCTGTCGAGTAGACATGGAGGATGAACAGCTTCGGAGTTACTCAGGACTAGACAGAACTTTTCTTATTTTGAAAATCTTCCAATTTCTTCTTTAAAAACTAAGAAGATTTTGATTTATCAGGTGTACTATCCTGATACATTTTCAGTAAAGTGTACAAGACTATGTGTCTACATTTACTCTAGCAGGCTGAGGGCGGTGATAACAGCTGTTTACTTACAATTCTCATCATAGCTTGATGGAAAATAGATAAACAATCTGTGCTTTTCTTTTTAAAAATATTGCATGAAGTTTTAATCATTCAGTCTGTTCATGTGTTTTAGGCAGTATAATAGTATAAGGTTAACATTCTGGCTCATAATTTGTGACTTTCTCATTATTGCCAAAATATTAAAAATGGTAGGTGGGTGCCAACCCTTGATCAGGGTTGGAAGTGTGGTGTGGGAGGACTCGTGTTCGTGGAAGTAAACGTCAGGTCCTACTGGTTCAAGCTGTGTTCTTCAGGATTTGGTCCTGGCCGTGTTTGGAGGCCTACTGGGGTTGTTCAGCACTACTTTTACCGGCTTCTGATTTCTGTGGCTGCTTTTGGCAGTGACCTGCTCCGACTGTGACTCTATCCATAGTCATTTTCTCAGCTCCGTCAGCATCACTTCTTGAATAATCTGCAGTTCTCCCGAAAGGTCAGCTTGAAGCTTGGATTTCCACCATGTTGATACAACATTTCACTGGTCTCCTGATTTGCAATTTAAAAAGGTGAAGAGACCAGGAGACTCTTGCATGTGTTTTAGTGAAGAGGTGCAGACACTATGTGCACAAGTTTCGCATGAGTTCTCTGTACTGCATGATGGCATGAAAACTTGTGAAGCCCCTTATTTATGGAATTAGGCAGGCTTTTCTAAACAGCATAAATACACTAAAGATATGTTAACTTGGTAGACAGCATGTGCATATCCATGCGCCCAGCCAATGTGGATTCATATGTTTATTATAGATTGAAAACAAAGACAAAATGTCGTTATATGTTTCTAAGAATATTTTAGGATGATCTCTCAGTTACCTGAACATAACTGTTAAAAATAATAATGAATAGTAGTGACAAAATGCCACATCAACAGCCGGGCAGCATGAAGACCTGGAGCAGTGCCATCAACTCGATGGCCAGCAGAAGCAGGTGAACACCAGGAGTGTTAACCATGGGTGAATAAGACAGTGCCTTCTACAATTTGAAGCATGTTTCTAGAAAGAACTTCTGAAAACATACAGGGTGAACTCAAGACTGCTAGAAAGACCAAATGAAGCAACCAAGAAAATATCTTAATATCATCTCCCTGACCTGCTCTGTCTCCAGTCTTTGTCCACCCAGGCCCAGCCCAGGCTACGAGGCCTGATGCACATAGGCTGTCCCAGCCTTCCCACCAAGCCGAGCGGTTAGCGTGGAGTTCTTGGTGGTTTGCACTTCTCCTAGGAACTTCCTCACCAGCGCTGCACTCCTGGGCCCTCCTGGAATGGAGCCTGTGCTGTGCTGGTCAGCTGAGGCTGCGTAACAAATGCACACTGGGGTGTGCACAAGTCATGCTGCCTCAGAGCCAGAGCCCAAGGTCCAGGACCCAGGCGGCTTCCTGTGTGCCTCCTGTTCACAGAGGGCACCTGCCTGTGGGGTGCTCCACGCTGGCAGGGCCAGGGTCTCTCTGGTCTCCTTTGCAAGGTGCCAATCCTCACATGGCTCCACCTTCAGCCTCTGAGGACCTTTCCAAAGCCACACCTCCTCATATCATCTGGGGGATGACCTTTCAACATGTGGATCTTGACCACGCGAACACCCAGACCACAGCAAGGCACAGCTGAACCCAAGGCACATGCCCCAAGCATGGAGACAGTAGGGTTTTGTCAGAGCTCCGTGGGTCCAGGTTCTCTGAACAGAGACCCTTGCTGTCTTAGCTAGTCCCTGGGTTTGGCCTGTGTAGTGCATGCAGTTTGATCCTGGAGGCCAGATGGCACCAGTGAGGATCCCTGGAGTGTCCCTCGGCCAGCACTGACCAATCTATCGCCTAGGGCATAGATGTCCTAGGGTGGTATTGAGTGTACCCTGTCTGGGGATCCTGAGGCTCACCGGGTCACAGCTGCTTCTCTTAGTGTTGACACAGGTACTGAGGAAACCCATCCTACCCTGCTCTCTTTAAGTCCCTCCCCACTCCCTTATTAAGAAAGTTGATACACTGTGAGGACCCTCCAGGAACAGGTAAAGTGAGGAGGGGAGACATGACATATTGGGTTAGAGGCCTTTTGATTTTTTAAAGTAGAGTTCATTTTGTACTAATTATGTGAAATAAATAACATTCTGATTGCAAGATAGCATTCTTCAATAATAAAAACTATGGCTTTTTTTTTAAACAACTAAAAGCTGTACTTATTCTATAAAATAACCTGTACTTAACTGGTGTATCCAATTTGTTATGCTCTGCATAAAACTATTCATAATCTTATTATGCTTGGCGTGTAGCAATCTTTCTTTCCAAGTCCTATACCAAGTTGAAAGAAAATACAGATAACATTAATTTATTTAAAATTCATCACATTACACCATTTCTGTATTATTCTTGATTTACCCAAAAGTCTTTTGCATGAAAGCATATAATGCATTTCTAGCAGTCCAAGGAAATCATAAGTCAGAGGCCGGGACATAGACCCAGGAAAGGTAGCTCAGTTACCTGCAACAGCATCCTTCACGAGAGACCACTTTGTACTTCTGGTGACTGGAGAAGAGAGATGTTGTAGATTGGGCAGCTGGAACGGCTCATCTTCCCAACCTTCCACCTTTATCTAGGACATGCCTGTAACTCCAGTAGTGCCTCTTGCACCTTCTGTGAGGCTACACTTACTCTTAGAACAGGTCTTTGTACTAAGCATTCAGAGACAAATGGATCTGCACCTTGCACTTTTAACAAAGCAGAGACTTGAGGGGTGCAGCAGCCAGTGCGGGACCAGGCTAGGTGTGGGAGGGACAGATGCCTAGTGGCCAAATGTCACCACGTGATTCACAAGTTAAAACATGTCTTGTCAGCCTCACTCCTCCATTTACCTCTCTGGATGGGAAGTTCAATTAAAATATAAAAATTTATATTTCACAGCCTCATGTTTATGAAAGGCTGCATCTTCTGCATCTTCTGACAAACTGGAGGCACCATTGATGGGCCTGAGCCTGTGTTTTCCCATCTATCAAGCAACAGTAGCAGGAGTGCAGGTGTCCAGGGGGCAGCAGCCGCTGCTGATTGTGCAGACCAGACTCTACAGATTCCATGGCAGGCTTCATGCCCGAGTCACACACACTGAGCTGGCGCAGCCCGACCGGTGGCTCATTCCACACTGGTCCCCGTGACCCTGAAGCCCACTCAGCATCACAGCCTGGCTCTGGGGCCCTAGGCAAGCCAGCCTGAGTAAGCTCGTCAGAAGGGAACGGGACCACCAGGTCTTACAGACGTTCCTCTAGCTCACATTGAACATGGCCACTCATAAATAGGACCATGAGAGAAGGCAGTCCTACAGCTGCCCCAGGGGCTCATGCTCAGGATTTATGCTGATCGGCACTGCGGTCAACCCCACACCTGTTTCCTGACAGAGTGCCAGAATAGTATATTCATCTAAACACTGCAATTTGAAACACTGTTTTTAAAAATAAATTATGACAGATATGTCACTAATTTTAGTAAGAATTTCAACTACCAAAAATAATGTATTCCTTATTAGCATTGCTGTGAAAAGCACCTGTTCAGGCTCTGTGCATACTGCACACATTGAAGTGAGTACCCCCGCTCTCACCTACTCTCCTCTGCCACGTTTAACAGACATTTGATGCCTTTCTCTAAGCTTCTACGTTTCACTTTACTCAGAAATGGCTCCCAAAATGTGCTTCCAGAATTATGCGTTCTGTTCTTCTGGTCCTTCCTCCCGTCTTCCTCCTGCTCTGCACGTCCCTATTTCTCTTCCATCTGTCAGCTTATTTAATGTCTGTCTGTCTTCCATCCTGCAGTCAGTCATCCACCCATCTATCACATATCCTCCATCTCTCTATAATCTATCCATCTATCACCTATCAATCATCTATTCATCCCTGTATCTGTCTAACATCTACCACTTATCTAACTGTCTAACATGATCTATTTCTCTTCCTTCTAAACCTTGGTACCCAGGGTTCAGGACAGCTCTGGCTGGCTTTCTCCTTACACTGTTAGTGAAAAATAAAGGATTTTTTTGTTTGTTTGTTTTTAAATTCAGGAGAAAGTGTCCTGTGATCTACAGAGATTTTTCTAAGTATGTACAGAGAGAGAGGCTCAGGGATAGCGCACCTGCCCAGCACACATGAGGGCCTGGGTTGCATTCCCAGGACTGGGGCCGGGCAGTCAGGAGGAAAAAGAAAGTCGAAGTAAACTTAAAGGCTTTTCAAGAAAAGGGCTGTCAGGGGCAACTTGGAGTCTCAGAAAGACCTTTTCATAAAAACTTTGTAGTGAAAACTTAAATGAAATCACTATTCAAAAGCATTTATGTGGGGTGTTCTGGGTGTCCTCAAAACATGCCTTATTAACTGTAATCAATGCTTCTTTTGATCATATGTTGTGTGATTAGTGGAAACAACCTAAATTTTAAAATAGATATTTGCTGGATATTTGACTTAAAGCATGGCCATGGTTAAACTTCATTTTAGAGGAAGCAATAAATAACTTTTTGAATTCGATAAATCGATATTCATTAAAGACACTAGAATTTATACAATTATCCATGTAGATACTTCAAGAAGCTGGCAGATAATCTGTAATACATTGGCATTAAGGAGAAAACTTTGGTACTAAGCTGGATTTGTGCCATGTGAAGAGCCCCGGAAGCTCGCTATGCTCAGTAACTTTTCTGTGCTTTGGATTCAGGTCATCAAGCTTGCCTTCGAAGAGTTTGAGTTGGAAAGAGGGTACGACACCCTGACTGTAGGGGACGCCGGGAAGGTGGGGGACACCAGATCCGTCTTGTATGTGTGAGTATGTCCTTTCTCTTCTCCTGCAAACGTGAAGTCGCGTGATGAACGCGGGTGTGCCTGAAGGCTCTGCTGCGGGGCTGCACAAGGCCCTAGCTGCTGCCGCGTGGCTCCCACGTGACTCTGCATAAGAACTACTTGCAGATTGTTTTGACTTTAACAATTGTTTATCCAAAATTAAAAAGAAATGTGCTTACAGCAAACACAAAGTACACACAAAGAAGGCAACAGGTAGAAATTACCAATTTTTGCGTTCAAGCCCCCCTCGGCCTCTGTGCTTCCCTGTGGTTTTACGGTATCAGGTGCTTTTGGAAGTCCAGATGGTTTTTGGAATAATGTTCTCCCAGAAGCCCTTGCGTGCCCAGTAAGCCAGTTATTCTGGGGCAAAAGTGCTGGGGTTGCTCCCTGCATACTCCACAACCCTGTGCCCAGAGTCCTGGCACAAACAATAGCCACCCTGGAGTGATGACCTCTGGAAGGCTCCCTCTGCTCACGCCTGCACCCAAGGTCTGTCTCTCCCACAGCTCTACTCGCCCACCACTTTGGCTACTCCTCTGTGTGGGGTCTTGCAGACAGGTTTTCACAGTTTTTATCATACCTGCTTTATCAAATCCAGAAGTATGATTTGAGGCATTCTTTCAAGTATGAGGCATTCTTCCTCATCAATCAATGATTTTAGCACAGAAGAAATGGTGTTCTTGTCTCATTCATCAGAGAGCATCATGGACTAGCTCTTAAACCACAGACATGGAAACTTCAGTTGTTAATGGACAGCTATCTGCAGGGCATCCACCTCTTTTCTTATATATATTTTCTTATAAGAGAGCAGTCTTCAGCAATATAAAGTTGCCCCTGAGAACATCCACATATTATTTTTGTAGAAAAGGAATGTTATTGTACTCACTCTATCCCTTCTTTATGGATTATGAGAGAGAAAATTCACATTTTGGAAGGCTGATCATTCTGTCTATGCCTTTAAAAATTAATGGGCCCGTAGACCACCCGGGGGGCCTCCACATTTCATTTGTTGTATTGTGAACCTCTTTGCAGACAAGCATCTATTTCTATCTCATATTTCCATTGGTCCATTCCAATCACTGCTATTAATAATTGTAATCATGTCCCTGGCTCATGACCAAGGACAGTTTCACCAATGGTGCCAGGTGCTGCTGAGCACCTCCTGCGCAATGTGCGCTGTGCTGAGCACCCCAGGCACACACACCTCCTTATCTGGTGCTCACCACCACCCCTGCACGCAGCTAGCACTGTGCTCGTGCTACCAGTGGGAAACAGGTCAGGGTGGAAGCCTCCCGACTCGCCAGCTGTGTGCTGGAGAAGTGCCTGGCAAGGGAGCTTCTCAAGATTGGGGTCTCCCCCTGTGAGTGTGCGCTGTCAACATATACGTGATAGCTGTGGCCCCAGCTGGCTCTCCTCATGGCCTTTGCTTCCCCGCCACCGTCCCCTCTCTGAGCAGCTCTGTGGCGTACATCTCCACACACATGCATCGCCATGATTGATTCGCTTACCTTCAAGAAAGCTCCAGCGGAGCATGTCCAGGGGCAAGGAGTGTCTTCAGCCACTTGGTTCTGTGTTCCCAGCCACTCTGGAACACTGACCTGCACGGACCCCCACCCCTCAGCAGAAAGGGGAGGGCCATGTTGCCCCAGCCTCTCTCCAAGCAGTGAGGTTCTTTTCTGAATTACTAGAGGAAAATTGTATTTCTTCAACTTTATAAATAGAGTCCCCGCAGGGGAGCCCAGGAATCTAGTTGGCAAACTTCTGATCTGGAGCTGTACACACTGCCAGGCTTTGGTCTGGGACAATACCCACAAACTGATGTAGCAGCTAGAAACAAGGAGTCAAAGATGGAGTTTCTGATTCCAACTCTGCTAGTTACTGTCTCTGTGACCCTGAGGGAAGACATTTTACCTCTCCATACCTCTGTTTTCATGGCTATAAAATATGTATAATAAACTTTTCCTGCCTGTGGTAAGGACAAAAGTGAAATAATGTATGTGAAACTCTGGAGAGCTCATAAATGTAACCCCATGTAAAATAGCTTTATTATTACCATAACATCTAATTTAAGAAAGGATGTTACTAAAATAAATGAAAGAAATTTTTAAATAAATGCAAAATTTAAAATATAAATGTGGCAAGTTAATGTCCTATAAAATCCCTTAGGTTACTGTTAAGGGTCTGAAATCATACACTCATTTTTTTAATGCTGTTTGTTGTTAAGAAAGCAATGGCAAGCTATGTATTACAATGACATCCGTGTTATTAGGGCCTTTTCTCAATAGCTGGAATCTATAAATGAAAAGCTAAATGGCCAACTGAATCAAACTGAGATGCCCTTTGGGAAGCATAATGTAACCAAGACCAGTTGGGCATTTCATCAGCTGCGGCAGAGCAAAGAAGAGCCACTGACTTATTTCCTCAGTGAACCAAATTACAGGAAAAGAAGAGAGTCAGAGGCTCCCCACTGGTTTCTGGAATAAACAGGTAATTTTAGACAATGCATCAGCAAACAATTCTGGGCACTTACATACCAGCCGATATTCTCAGCATGGAGTTCATAATCTAATTGGAGACATGACGGATGCATGCAATCAGTTAAATAGTAGACAGCACACAGAATCACAGACTCTCAAGACACACATTTCAGATCAAATAGGCATTAAAAATCTCCTTTATGGCTAAATGGTGTTCGCTGCCATCAACCCAGTGTCTCATGGTTCCATTTTTGAGGGATTCTAGACCTAAAAATGAGATAAGTCACCCCAAATGTGATATTTAAAATTCTAATTTCTGTTAATGGTCTTTTATTTTCTCAACTTTCATAATACAAAAAACTACAAGTGAACATTCAGGGGTCCTTCAGTACCCCAGGCTTCCCGTGAGATGGATGAATGTACTCAGGTTCTTTTTCCAGAGCAGCAGAACCAAGAGAAAATCAAATAACTTACTTAACAAATCTCTGTTGAGCTCTTTGCAAGAATATATATTGATAATTTTGTTGAATTTAATTTGCAGACTGCATGGGGAGATATTGGCTCACCTGGTTTCCCTCTGGCCTTGACAGTTATTAACTGGTGGTAACTGGAGATTGCATTAACTCAGGATGTACTGAGGACTGCAGGCACAGGATGTGGTTTTAATGTCCACCCGCTGCCAGGATGAATAGTCACATGAGGGAGATCTGTGTAAGCAGGAGCGAGGATCAGCAGACACGATGCTGGTTGGTCTAATCCGTCTTTGTGGAACCTGCTTCTAACGCAGCCCAGTCCTGTATGACCTGAGCTTCCCCTGCTGTTTCCTTCTGGTCCGAGGCTGAAGGGCCACATTCTCCCTTTATTAAAAGACGGCTGGACAGTCGTAAGAGGGCAGACACTACACACCAAGGATTGTGTATTTCTGTGTCTTTGATATTATCACAAAAGTCAATCACTACACATCAAGGGCCATGGAAAAATATCTCAGCAGTTTATGTTAAGAATGAAGAAAGGCAACTGCTTAAGATTTCTCTCGAATGAAAGGCTGTTTTTCATTACTAGAAATTATGACAACAAATCATTCCGACCAGACATTGGGTCCTTGGAGCTCTGGATCCACACTGTGTTTCTTCAGGTTATTGTTGTCACAAGGGCATAGCCTGTGAACCCGGTTCCATTGTAGCACAGGTCAGTCAAGTGACAGCTCTGTTCTTGACTCAAGTTTACATGCCATTTGCTTTACTTTCTCTGCTTCTCATATGGAAGCTTCTTTGACTGATTCTTTGGAGAAATATTTATTAAACACCAAACACTATGGTAGGACTCAACAGAGAAAAGGGAAGAATGAGCTGTGGCCCTGGCTTTGAGGAGTGAACAGCTTCCTCATACACACCTTATGTGATGAGCAGAGAACTCTAACCCATTAACCGCAGTGCTGGCAATTCTGCTTCCCCTCCACACTGTACCCCATGGGAAACACATGGCCTTCCTGGCACATTTATCTATTGGTTAGTCTGGGTTGTAAGAGGTCACAGAATCTTAAAAGTTTCTTAACATTTATTTTGTTGGGTTTTAGTAAAATATTCCAATTCTAGGTAAATTTTGGCTGTTTGTAAATTTTTAAATCTCTTTTGTGTCTACAAAGCAACCTACTCATAAAATATGCTAGTTGCAAAAAATGAAATGGGTGATATCAAAATCCTACTGTGACTTTGTTATCAAACATATCTTTTAGATATTCAGTTATTCAGCTTTCTGTCACTGTGACCAAAATATTCTACATGAACAAGTTAGAGAAGGAAAGGGTTACGTTGGCTCAGGATTTCAGAGGTTCATTCCGTGGACGATGGGCTCCATAGCTCTGGCCTGAGGTGAGGCAGGACATCAAAGCAGAATGTCTTCATGGAGAAGAGCAGCATGGTTCACGGTGGCCAGGAGGCTGAGAAAGGACCGGGGAGGGCGAGGGCCGAGGACAAGAGG
Organism: Geosciurus inauris; assembly: GCA_004024805.1. Classification (NCBI taxonomy): domain Eukaryota; kingdom Metazoa; phylum Chordata; class Mammalia; order Rodentia; family Sciuridae; genus Geosciurus; species Geosciurus inauris. Next base: position 55,303 of record PVHX01012368.1, read on the forward strand.
AAGGCTTCCATGGTGCACCCTCGGGCCTGCATCCTCCAACCAGGTCCACCAGCTGACAGCCCATCTCCTGCCAGTAGACCTACCCAGTTATGGACACATCAGTGGTTTGACCTCTGCTGAGGTCAGACCCCTTATGATCCCGTCACTTCCTCAAACACCTCTCTGGACATCGCTCACTGGGGACCAAGTCTTCAACTCACGAACCTTTGGGGACATTTCAGATCTGAATCTTAACACACAATAAGAGTGAGTAGGTTAAACAAACCTGAGGACTTACGTACTTTCAGAAAACCCTACAATGAGATTCTTTTAACACGTAGCAACACATATAAGCTCCAAGAACTCTTAAAAACACCTGCATATAATTTCAGCCCTAAAAGAAGCCTTCCTCTTAGTGGTGTAGTCCTATGTGCTGCCTCTGAATTTTGCTGTGAAGACACTGCCATTTGTGTGGAGAACCACCGCAGCTCTACGTGCCTGCACACGAGACTCCAGTGGGTGGGTGAATCCTCTGTGATTAGACGGCAGCTGCTTCTATAAGCCGTTTCTGCGATGTGACTTGAGTGTACGTCGGGAACCCTGGACCCCGACGGCAGAGTGGCCCAGCCTTGGGGTCATGTGTTACTTCTGTCTCGTTGCTGGTAAACCTCTCATCATCATTACTTCCCCAGCAGTAGAGAGACTCCATGCCAGGGCAGGGACTCTGGATCCCTGTGAGCACGGGGTGGGGTCAGGACCAACTTGCACAAGTCATGTAGGACGGAGTGACCTCAGGCCCCACCTTCATTGTGTTTTCTGGACCCCCTTCACGTTCTGGGTTCTCAGGGTCCACCACACTGCCATGGGCAATACAAGCCACATTGTTGGCACTTAGGATTGGGATGCCAGCCACTGCAGAGGGTCTGGAGAGCCAGGTGACCCAGGGGTGCTGGGCGCTCATGGAGCCTCGTCTCCAGCAGTGGACTTCCCATGGGGCCTTAGCCTGAGGCAGCACTGAGTGGCCTCCATTCAGGCAGGCCCAGGTCCCCACAGCCTGAGCAGCAGCCGGAGACCTCACAGCCGGCCTGGCTGCTACACCACGAGCATCACCCAATGTGGCATCCTCTAAAGGAGCCAAAGAAGACAAGCCTGTCTGTGTGGACTCCAGGCCTGAAGAGTGGGGTCTCTATGATTCATCAGTGGAGAGCACTTCAAGTGCTGTGTTTCTGATATTAACTCTGAAGGGAAATGTGTCTTTGGGGAGACTGAGGCAGCACGTACGGGGCACACGCCCTGCTCCCTGTCTCCTGCCTTTCAACCTCGGATATTGTGGGGTCAAAGGGAGCGGGAATGAACAGCAGTTTTAAAATTGTAAAAAGCACGAAAGGAAGGTATTATTCTATCCCAGTAATTATTATTTCTGCCTCAATATAAAAAACTGTCAGCGTTCTGCAGGGCTCGGAGTCAACGTCCGGCATGGAAGCTGGTAGGGAGGAAGGAGAAGGAGACTGAAGAGAGCCAGGGCATCTGCCCCACGTGTCTCTCAGCACACATGGCCAGTGTCAGCTGCCGGCTAGATGTAGACGAGGACAGGTCTTGCTGATGGCGGCCGAGACAGGAGGCTGCCCGGCCGACGGCCACGCCCGCAGTGTGGACACAGACCGCAGCCCAGCGTGGCTGGTCCCCTTAGTGGACACCTTTAGCAAACTGCCACACCCAGGATGTGGACATTAATACAGCCCCTGGATGTCCCTCGGAGTCTTTGTTTGATTTGTCTTCAGGGTGGACGTATGGATTTCTAAACAACCCAGTCACGGGTTTAAATCCCTCTTTCCGCCACAGTCGAGTTGCAGGTGACCTCCTGTCCTGCGGGCTCCTCCTCTTTCCTGTTATAATGACACCCACCTCCCGCTTCTCACCCCTTCCCTGACCCCTGGCGGCCACTGTCTGTACTCCAGCCCTAACAGGCCATGACCAGGCATGTGCAGCTGGGGTCACAAAGGGAGTGGTTTGGTGTGACCAGCTTTCCCTGTGCTCAGCGATCGCTGCCTCTTTCTACATTGCCTGGTACTCTGTGGCAGGTGCCACAGATTGTTTCCCAATGAGGGATGTGTCCCCGTGGACCTCTGGGCTGGGTCCCATTGTGGATAAAGCTGCTATGGACATTTGTGTGGCCAGGAGCTTTTATTTCTCTTGGGAGAATACTCGGGTGTGTACTTGCTGAGCAGTGTGCTGGTGGCATGTTCAGTTTCATGAGACACGGCCAGAGTGCTTCCCAGGTGGCTCCGTCACCTCACACTCTCGCCCTCACACCAGGTGACCAGTTCCACACACCTGTGCTGGCGTTGGGCGTCATCGCTGCTTTTCTGCTCTGACAGGTGACACCTCCGTGGTCTTAGTCTCCGTTTCCCTGGTGGCCAAGGGTACGCCCAGCTGGTTGGGTGTTGGTTTTCCCTCTGCATGTTCTCCTCGGCACAGCGTCTGTCTTTCTCCAGGTTCTAGTTGCACCTTGAATGTTGATTTGAAGATCCTTTGCATATTTGAGATAAATGGTTTCTTTTGTTATGTTGAGGAGGTCCAGTGGGTGGACCACGTGGGCTGTGCTTTGGTGTCAGGCCTGAGGGCTCTGTCCAGTACAGGAGCCCAGCATTTTCTTAAAAGTTTCGCAGCTTTCCTGTTCACCTGGAAGGCTAGCCTCCATGTGCGGTCCTTGGCATGGGTTGGGCTCATGTTCAGCCTTGCCATCTGCATGACAGAGTGCTCAGCACCATTTTTGAGAGAACCATCCTTCTTCCATTGAGTGGATTTTGTGCCTTTGTCCAAAAACCAAACCAGGAATGGTGCCACACGCCTGTCATCCCAGCACTTAGGGAGGCTGAGACAGGAGGATCGCGAGTTCAAAGCCAGCCTCAGCAACGGCGAGGCACTAAGCAACTCAGTGAGACCCTGTCTCTACATAAAACACAAAATAGGGCTGGGGATGTGGCTCAGGGGTCGAGTGCCCCCGAGTTCAATCCCTGGTGCCAAAAAAAACAAAGATAAAACAGTTGGGGGCGTTAGTGTGGGTCACTCTCGAGTTCTCTGTTCTGTGCCACTTCTGGGTCTAGTCGTCGACCAAAGCCACGCGTTCCTGACCCAGCGTCCATCAGGGAGGGACGTGTCCCCGGGGTGCAGTCCCCGTTGCTCTTGGTCAAGGGTCTCGCTGCGGCAGGGTCTGTGCCGCCCCACTAAGTCCGAGCGTCCCCCGGTGGGTGTGCACCAAGCCCTTGCAGGGCTCCTGATGGGAACTGCTCTACCGGGAGGGCGGCAGTGCTCCCACGCTGCCCAGGCCTCCAGCCCGTGCTCAGACGGGTCCCACCAGTGCAGCTTCGGTGCTGGTCAGCCTGGCGCAGAGGTAGTCCATCTCCTCTTGAAGTTACTTTGCTCCCCGCGGTTGCACGCGGGTCTCTGTTTCATTGAAGATGTCCGCATCGCCGTTCATTAAGACCCTGGCCTGTGGTTCTCTGCACTACCTTTGCTTTTGGAATCAGATTCATGCTGGCCTCATTAATGAATGATGAATCATTTGCTCGTCTGTTTTCCGGAAGAATTTATGAAAGTTGGGTCTTAATTTTTCTATAAAAGTTTGATGGAATTCTCAGCGAAAATGTCTGGGCCTGTAGATTTTATTTTGGGGGAACGTTTTTAGTCATCACATCAAATACTGTGATGGTTATAAGGCTTTTGAGACTCTTTGATCAAAGAGTTGGGATTACAGGTGTGAGTTTAGGTACTTTGTAGTTTTTGAAGAATCTGTCCATTTTTAATAATGTGTTGAAATTATGAGCTTGGACGTGATCATAACATTTCCTTGTTACCCTTCTGCTGGCTGCTGGGTCTGTAGTAAATCCCTGTTCAGCAGCTCGTGCCGGGGTCTGTGTCTTCCCGTGTGCCCGCTCTGCCGTCTTCTCCAGGGTTTGGCAGTTGCGTTGACTTTCTAGAGGGACAGTCCCTCTCGCTGCTGCTTCCTGTTTCTCTCCTGCAATAACTGATTTCTTCTGGTCGCCTGCAGTTGCTCTGCCCCTCCTGGGTCCTCGAGGGAGGAGCCTGAGCAGGTCCCCTCCTCCCTTGTTCTGAGTTTGCTCTGGGGCCTGTTCAGCTGCAGTGTGTGATCACTTGGCCTCAGCCCTCCCTGTGGACACTAGGGATGGCATTTGGGGCCTACCTGGATGACCCTCAAGATTAAGGTCCTTGTTTGGTGAGACCCCGGAGTTAATCACATTTGCAGACACCTTGGTGCCTC
>PVHX01012369.1:8273-35743 GCA_004024805.1 Geosciurus inauris
TTTGGTACTGGGGATTGAACTCAGGGGCACTCGACCACTAAGCCCCATCCCCAGCCCTATTTTGTGTTTTTGTAGAGACAGGGTCTCACTGAGTTGCTTAGCACCTCGCCATTGCTGAGGCTGGCTTTGAACTCGCGATTCTCCTGTCTCAGCCTCCCTGAGTGCTGGGATTACAAGCGTGAGCCACCGCGCCCGGCTGCTTTTTTTCTTTTTTGAACTAAGCGTACACCCACTCAAGACTAATGCAAAGTTTATATACAGTCACAACTAATCTGTACTCCTATGGGTTTTCCAAGTAATATCGGTAAATTGGTAAGCTTTTCTCTAATGCTCAGCACGAGGTAAGGGTAGATAGTGAGCACTGAATTTAACTTTCAACCAGAGGGCATCTGTCTTTAAGGGCAAGGATAGCTGACCGCTCCGAAAGGCAAACAAGGAAGAAAAGAGCCCTTTAACACCTCTCCCCAAGAGCTGCTAGGGCCCTAGTTATTTGCTTTCACAGGCAAATTGACCTAGCATACCCATTCAAATTTCTCGAAGCAAATCACAGTGGCCTAGAGCCAACTCCTTCTCCGCTCATTGGCTACTTGGAAACGTCAGCCTCATCCGTGCCTCCCGCCTCTCATCCCGGAGCCAATAGCAAAGATTTGCGGTTCGTAATATTGTGTCATCAAGTACCGCACTGGCAATTGGCTATTGCCGCTGTCGATCGAGGCGTAGGAGGGGCTGTGACAAGCTGGCCTATATAAGAAGAGGACAAAGGCGGCGCGCCGCCTGTGTCATCCGCCATTTTGTGCAGAGCAAGGTGGCCTCCACGTTCCCCGAGCGTCTTCTTCGCTTCTGCCTCGACCGCCCCTTGACCACAGACATGTCTCGGGATCGGTTCCGGAGTCGCGGCGGTGGCGGTGGCGGTTTCCACCGTCGCGGAGGAGGCGGTGGCCGTGGCGGCCTCCATGATTTCCGCTCTCCGCCGCCTGGCATGGGCCTCAATCAGAACCGCGGCCCCATGGGCCCGGGCCCAGGAGGCCCTAAGCCCCCGATCCCGCCGCCGCCTCCGCACCAGCAGCAGCAGCAGCAACCGCCGCCGCAACAGCAGCCTCCACCGCAGCAGCCGCCGCCGCATCAGCAGCCTCCACCGCATCAGCCACCGCACCAGCAGCCGCCACCACCGCAGCAGGACTCATCCAAGCCCGTGGTTTCTCAGGGGCCTGGCCCCGCTCCCGGAGTAGGCAGCGCGCCTCCGGCCTCCGGGTCGGCCCCGCCCGCCACTCCGCCGACCACCGGGGCCCCGCCGGGGCCGGGCCCCACCCCGACCCCGCCGCCCGCCGTCACCTCGGCCCCGCCGGGGGCGCCTCCACCCGCGCCGCCGACCAGCGGCGTCCCGACCACTCCCCCCCAGGCTGGTGGCCCGCCGCCTCCACCTGCGGGCGGCCCAGGCCCAGGGCCTAAGCAGGGCCCAGGTCCCGGCGGCCCCAAAGGCGGCAAGCTGCCTGGAGGCCCGAAGCCCGGCGGCGGCCCGGGCCTGAGCGCGCCCGGCGGCCACCCGAAGCCGCCGCACCGAGGTGGCGGGGAGCCCCGCGGGGGCCGCCAGCACCACCCGCCCTACCACCAGCAGCACCACCAGGGTCCCCCACCCGGTGGGCCCGGCGGCCGCAGTGAGGAGAAGATCTCCGACTCGGAGGTGAGTCTCCAGCAGCGACGCGTCGGTTCCCTTAAGATGGCGGCGCCCCCCACCCCCTGCCGCCGCGCGGGCCTCCATTTTGTCGGCGGCCGGAAGAGCGCTTGCGCGCGGGGGCGGGGCGGCCCTGCCGGCGCGCGGCGGCGGGGTCACTGTTCCGCCGGAGATTGGTTGCCCGCGCGCCTGGCGCCGGGCGAGCAGCGAGCAGCGGCGATGGGCCTTCGATCAGGGTAGTGCAGATCGGTAGATGTAGGGTTGGAGAGAACCGGCCTTGTGCCGCATTTTTGTCTACTAAGATTTGTGAAGGACAGTCGGCATGGTATACGTGTACATGTTGGTGAAATCTATTCTGGGAGGGCGTCTATTTTTAGGAACATTCTGGATGATTAGATTCTCTTTTTTAATGATAGGGCAGTGATTATGCTGGAAATCGTACAAATACAGTACAACCTCTTTGCGACTCGGTAGCGGAGCAGAACGGCCACTGAGCAAACATCCAGTTCTGGAAAAGAATTTGTCATGAGGTTTTCTATTTGCAGAGGTCACTGGTGTCTAAAAATTCATTTCCTTTTTTTTTTTTTTTTTTATATTAGGGGTTTAAAGCTAACTTGTCTCTCTTGAGGAGGCCTGGAGAGAAAACTTACACACAGCGTTGTCGGTTGTTTGTTGGGAATCTCCCTGCTGATATCACAGAGGATGAATTCAAAAGACTATTTGCAAAATATGGAGAACCGGGAGAAGTTTTTATCAATAAGGGCAAAGGATTCGGATTTATTAAACTTGTGAGTGTAATTGAATATATTTAGAGTTAATAGATGGATTTTCTTTGCTTTTGCTATTTGCAGAAGGCAAAAATGGTCTTGAATTTTTTCATCATTGTTCTTCAAAAAATATTCTGCTGTGTAGTAGTTGATGGTACCTAAAAAAAAGGTGGTGGGGTGGGTAAGGTATTTAAGTACTACCCTTAGTGGTGTTGGGGAGGGATGCCTGAAGGTAATGTTTGAACAGAGTTGGAGGAAGTAGGAATTCGGTTTAGGACAGTTTGAGAATGAGCATTGGCTCCTTAGGAAGCCATTAACATGAATGTCTAATATTTACAGGAATCTAGAGCTTTGGCTGAAATTGCCAAAGCTGAACTTGATGATACACCCATGAGAGGTAGACAGCTTCGAGTTCGCTTTGCCACACATGCTGCTGCCCTCTCTGTTCGTAATCTTTCACCTTATGTTTCCAATGAACTGTTGGAAGAAGCCTTTAGCCAGTTTGGTCCTATTGAAAGGGCTGTTGTAATTGTGGATGATCGTGGAAGATCTACAGGGAAAGGCATTGTTGAATTTGCTTCTAAACCAGCAGCAAGAAAAGCATTTGAACGATGCAGTGAAGGTGTTTTCCTACTGACAACGTAAGTTGTCTCTGGTTTACGCTAATCATTCCTTATTAACAATTTATAAAGATGTTCCAATAAAACTGGAACAAAGTTAAGATAAACCATTTTTGTTGTTAGAACTCCTCGTCCAGTCATTGTGGAACCACTTGAACAATTAGATGATGAAGATGGTCTTCCTGAAAAACTTGCACAGAAGAATCCAATGTATCAAAAGTAAGTGGAAAAGGGAACTTCTAGTAATTTGCAGTTTTCGTTGAAAGATACAAAATTTGTGGGTGGGATGGGAGTACTGGGGATTTGAACCCGGGGTACTTTTCTCACTGAGCCACATTCCCGGCCCTGTTTATTTTTTATTTTGAGGCTGGGTCTCTCCAAGTTTTTTAGGGCCTTGCTAAGTTGTGAAGGCTGGCTTTTAAATTAGTGATCCTCTTGCCTCTGCCTCCCAAGTTGCTAGGATAACAGGTGGTGTGTGCCACAGCACCCAGCAGATAAAAAAAGTTCTTTATAAATATGCTTCTTAATAAAAGTTTTGGAAAAGTAGGTATGGAAGCTGTCATTTAAATGACTGTTTTTGATGTAGGTACTTTCACATGCAATCCCGTCATGTGCTTACAGTTGCATGAAATGCATTTTCATGGATGGAAAATACAAGCCTGGGTAAGGAATTTGGCTAGAGGAAAACACTAGGAAACGTGGAAGACAGAATTTGTCTTCCAGATTTTGTTACTGTATCGGTTTTTTTAAAACTATCTCTTGGTTTCTTTCTTATTAAATTGTTATAATTTAGGGTGAATAAATAACTGGTTATGAGTGTGAGCTGAGTAGGAAGAACAAATGAGATACTAAGGAGTGTAGGACATGGAAAGATACAGAAGGATGAGGAAGTAGTTTTTTTTATCTTTGTTTCTTACAAGTGATAAGCTAGGGAAAAAAAACCAGGTTTTATTTTTGCAGTGCTGAGGACCAAACCCAGTGTACGTTCATATCCACTGCTGGCTGAGCCACATCCTAGCCCAAGGCCATTTTTTGTTGTTCTTGTTTTTTTAGAGGAATCATTAATGTTGCCACTATGTATCTACAAATTGGCTCATGTTTAAATATTACCTTATCAGGGAGAGAGAAACACCACCTCGTTTTGCTCAGCATGGCACATTTGAGTATGAATATTCTCAGAGGTGGAAGTCCTTGGATGAAATGGAAAAACAGCAAAGGGAACAAGTTGAAAAAAACATGAAGGATGCGAAAGACAAGTTGGAAAGTGAAATGGAAGATGCCTATCATGAGCATCAGGCAAATCTTTTGCGCCAAGGTAAAAGCCTTCTGAATTTTATTGGTAGGTTCAGTTTATTGAACTTACCAGGACGTTAATGTAATTCCAAAATATTATTTTCCAATGTTCAGATCTGATGAGACGCCAGGAAGAATTGAGACGTATGGAAGAACTTCACAATCAAGAAATGCAGAAACGTAAAGAAATGCAATTGAGGTAAAATATTGTTAAACTAATTCTTCATTTCTGTACTGAATCTGACATTTAGAAAATAGAATGTACTTAAGTTTGCAGGTGACACATGTCAGTGCTTGAGAAACAACTCAAAATTGAGTGTACGGATGTCATTTGAGTTGGTTTTTGGGTTTTTTGGGGGGTACCGGGGGTTGAACTCAGGTGTACTTGACCACTGAGCCACATCCCCAGCCCTATTTTTTGTTTTATTTAGAGATAGGGTCTCACTGAGTTACTTAGCGCCTCAGCCTCCCAAAGTAACTGGAATTACAGGTTTGCGCCACTGCGCCTGGCTCAGATTCTAGTTTTAACAAGAGACCAACTAGCCTACAAAGTCTAAAATATTACCTAGATTTTTAAAGTTTGCTGACTTTTTCAGATTTTTTCTTTGTGCTTTTCATAATTTTTTACCATTCCACCAAATTTTAAGAACATATAAATAACTTAAGGGAGATTCACACTGACATTCTCAGAGAAATAGCAACAAAATGATTCTGTCAGGAACTTGGCGATTCTCTTGTCTCAGCCTCCCAAAGTGCTGGAATTAATAGGAGTGTGCCATCGCACCCGCCTCATTTGAGTTTTTTGGGTTTTTTTTGCACCAGAATATCTAGTGCTATGCCTCTGAGTTCTGAGGCTCATTCTCTAGGCCTTTGTGGGGGTTTGTTTTGTTTGCTTTTTTAAAATGTTTTTTAGTTTTAGATGGACACAATACCTTTATTTGTCTTTATGTGGTGCTGAGGATCGAACCCAGTGCCTCACACTTGCTAGGCGAGTGCTCTACCACTGAGTCACAACCCAAGCATTTTTTTTTTATACTGTGACCTACACCATCTAAGATTCTCAGACAAATTACTAGCAGCTTTTTTCAAATTGAATTTTAAATGAGGTTGATTCTTTGGCTTACACTTGACGGATGTTTTCAGGCAAGAGGAGGAACGACGTAGAAGGGAGGAAGAGATGATGATTCGCCAACGTGAGATGGAAGAACAAATGAGGCGCCAAAGAGAAGAAAGTTATAGCCGGATGGGCTACATGGATCCAGTAAGTTAGGTTTTATTGCAATCTAATTGGGAATTGTCTATAGAACTTGTAGGTACCTAGGATGAAGTTATTTTTTTTTTATTTTTTGGTACTCGACCACTGAGCCACATCCCCAGCCCTATTTTGTGTTTTACGTAGACACAGGGTCTCACTGAGTCGCTTAGCACCTCACCATTGCTGAGGCTGGCTTTGAACTCACGATTCTCCTGTCTCAGCCTCCCTAAGTGCTGGGATTACAGGCTTGAGCCACCGCGCCTGGCTTAGGATGAAATTTGACTAAGTTGATTATGAAATCAAACAGTATGGTCATTTTTTTTTCTTTTTACGTTAAAAACATTTTTGTTTTGGCACATCTAAGGATTACATTTTTCTTTTTTCTTTAAAAAAAAAACTGTATTGTTTGATTGCCAAGAATCTTGTTTTTCCTGTTTGTAAGGGCCAGAAGATGATTGAACTGGAAGTTTGGGGTTTTTTGAACCTTTGAACATTACAGTTCTTAAGTCTTGAACATCTTTTCATTTTTTAATATTTATTTTAGTTGTCAATGAACCTTTATTTTTTATTTATATGTGGTGCTGAGAATTGAACCCAGTGAGTGCCTCAGACACGCTAAGCAAGCGCTCCGCCACTGTTTCAACCCCAGCCCCAGTCTTGAACGTTTTAATGTGCTTATAGCATAGGTGAAAAATATTTTTTTCTTTTTCCTGTCAGAGAGAAAGAGACATGAGAATGGGTGGTGGAGGAGCAATGAACATGGGAGGTAAGCATGAAAATTAAGTTAACTATATTACCAAAGAGCAGTGTTTTGGTGGAATCCTAAACACTATTTCTGTTTCCTAGATCCCTATGGTTCAGGAGGCCAGAAATTTCCACCTCTAGGTGGTGGTGGTGGCATAGGTTATGAAGCTAATCCTGGAGTTCCACCAGCAACCATGAGTGGTTCCATGATGGGAAGCGACATGGTAATGTATCCTGTGGGACGTGGTACAAAGGAAATTCTCATTTTCATGACTTAATGTGTGTGTTTTTTTGTTTTGTTTTGTTTTTAAGTAGGTGACTGGACCTCTTTTAGTTTCCCCTATCATGTAAATGCATAATATTGAGGAATACTTTGGCAACATAGAAGAACTCTTGTGTGGTAACCTAAACAGTTATGGTTGCCAGTGAGGAGTCAATGTCTGTTAGTATGTGAAGTTATCTTTGGCAATAAGTAGATGTAGGTGTTTTCCACTTTTTTGCTTGTGCACTTTTGAACCCCAGTGCATGGCAAATCCAAATTCTATGTTAGGTAATATATGATTATTCTACACACTCAAGTGAGGGTAATCACATGGCAAACTGTCATTCTTTAAGCTGGTATTTGCCATAAGTGGGAATCAGCCTTGTAGTTTGTAGCTTTAGGCATGTTTTAGTGATATGTAGAACTTTGACCTATATTTGGTGTGGCTTCTATCCCATGAAAAAGAGAATTGTTTAGTGTTTTGACTCGTCGTTTCCCACCTGTTGGGTCTGTTTGTAGGTACACCTTCTAAAATAAACTGACATCTCCATTTTGCTACAGGGTAGCAAAAGTCAACAATAAATATAAGCATACTAATTGTGTGCATTTGATCTCAACCTTCTTGATGCTATTATGTTAGCTATAGATAGTCTCAGACGCTTTAGAACAGTTAATTGATGTGAGTGGCTGTATTAGGGTTTTACAAATCTTCAGTTCTGAATTTTGGTGGGCTTAGAAAACAGTACATTTTTATAGCTGATTGGATCGGATTAGTTCACCTACAGGCTTTTGGCAAAGAAGCTGCAGTGTGTAGCTCACAAGATTATTTTTATAAACAGAAACTTGAGAATTTAGTACAAGACCTTAACTATTTAGAAATGTATCTAAGGCTTTTTGACAAAGTTAGAATTATAAATTGCAAGTTGGGTTAAATGTACCATTAGTTTCATCCAAATGAATTTTAAAACTGTGGGTAATGTTTGGTTTTTAAGCTTTATAAAAACAGTTTAGGTATGTATTAAATTTGATATGGTATTCCCACAGTTCAGGTTCTACATATCTAAGTACTAGAATTCTTAGCTGTTCTAATAACAATCCTAAAACCCCCAAATTTTCATCTCTCTGAGATAAAGTACAATATGAAAAAACCATACTCAATTTTTAGGATTTTTCAAGAGGATTTCAGATTTGGTCTTCTCGAGTAGAGTTAACAGCATTTTGTAAAAAGGGGGGAAAAGGTGCAATTATGTATAAACACAGAGCAGCTAAACCTTAATAATTTTAGGCTTTTTCTTTGGAATAATACTGAGTAACTGGGCTATTTTAAATGGAATTTAAAAGACAGTATAGACTGCTATACTTACTACCTATAGGATCTTGCTGTTTGGGTACATAACATTTCAAGTCTAGAAGTACCTAAAACTGGATGGAATAAGAACGCTACTCACTGCTTTATTGCAGTCACTTTAGCTTGGTGTTATACTGTTTGTGGAGCCTTTTAAATTTTCTAAAGCATGGATTCATAGCAAGGTTTCAGTGTACTTTTTAAAGACCTGAGGGAAAGGTTGGGCTGTTAGTGGGCTGTATGTTTGCAACAATGCAGAATAGTACTGTGAAAGTGAACATAATTGTCTCTGGTTTTATAGTGATGGCTCTGAAGGTGGTATACCTGTGAGAATATGGCAACACAAGTTTTTTGATCAAGTTACTGTGCCGGTTAAGTGACTAAATCTGTTAGCTTTTTATGCTTTTTCTTTTTGTAGTCTGGTAGCATTTTATTAAAACTTTCAACCTTTTAAGATTTCTGCAACTTAGCAGATGTGTCTTAAGATCTTGAAAAGCACAAGGTTTCTTAAGCAGCACATGCCACTGACTGGTGAGTAGGTCTTGTCACTTCATTGAGTGAATTGACTCTGTCTGGTTGGGCTTGTTAGGCTTACTTGGAGAGTAAATTTTCTGTTCAGACCCTGAAAGTGAGAGTTTGCAAGCTTTTCATTGGATTAATCTGATGTGAAATTTCTTAGAACGCATTTTGGAATGGATTTTCACATCTGCACTAATTCTTAAATTTTTTAGCACTACAGGGAAGATCTGTTCTTTGAAACAGGTGTATGAGAATGGCTCAAGTGGGAACATACCACAAGGCATGTATTATCGTAAACTAATTTTCAAATTACCCTTTTTTCCTTTCTATGTTCCCGGTACCTGTGGATCGACTCATTGGTGATTGTATCGACGAACGTTGACTACGGAACCTTCTAAAATATTTACTTAACACACATGGACATCAACTACATATAATGAACTGTTGATTACTGTTCCAATAGCGTACTGAGCGCTTTGGGCAGGGAGGTGCGGGGCCTGTGGGTGGACAGGGTCCTAGAGGAATGGGCCCTGGAACTCCAGCAGGATATGGTAGAGGGAGAGAAGAGTATGAAGGCCCAAACAAAAAACCCCGATTTTAGATGTGATATCTAGGCTTTCATTCCAGTTTGTTTTTGTCTTTTCTTGTTTAGATACCACTTTTAAATTCTTGCATTTTAGTAAGAAAGCTACCTTTTTATGGATGTTAGCAGTTTATTGACCTAATATTTGTAAATGGTCTGTTTGGGCAGGTAAAATTATGTAATGCAGTGTTTGAAACAGGAGAAAAAGTTTTTTTCTTTTTATTTTTTCTTTTCTCTCTCTTTTTTTTTCTTTTTTTACTGTATAATGTCCCTCAAGTTAATGGCAGTGTACCTTGTGCCACCGAATTTCCAAAGTGTACCGACTTTTTTTTTTACTGTGCTTCAAATAAATAGAAAAATAGTTATAATACTGATCTTCAACTTTGCCATTCATGCTTCTATGCACATTAGGCTAGGTATTCCACTTTGAAAGCATGAGAGTGTTGAGGACTTTGAATGGCAGGCATATGCCATTTCTGGGAAATGTATGTGGAGGCTAAGTATTGCTTTCTACAAGTAACTGCCCCCTTGTTTTAAAAAGAAGAAATGCAGATTGAAGTAGTTCACGATTTGTTTGGCATTATAGGAAGCAAGCTGGTGCTAAGTATTTTTAAATGGTTATGTAAGCAAAGCTGAACTGTAAATCTTCATTCAGGAATATGTATTAAGATTATGGAATGGGTGCAAGACTTGGTAGGGGGAGAAAGTGGGTTTGGTTAATGGATCTTTTATGGCCCTATGATCTATCCTTTCCTTGAAGGTTTTTGAAAAAAGTGGAAAGATCATTTTGTTGCATTTCCCCTATTCTTGTTTTTAAAAGAACAACAAATCCCAAGCCCTACAAATGGCTTGTATGGAACTTTTACATTTGAATTAAAGATTGTTAAACATGAAGCCTTTTCATGTATTACTTCAAGTGATTTATAAAGCTGGGACTTAGTCTGAAGAATACGACTTGAAAAAGTAAGGTTTAGTTAACTGTGAAGTGGGTTTAGTTCTATTTACATTTGTACTCCAACTTTTACACCTCCTTGTGCTACTTCTGTTGGGCAAAGTCTGTAGGACTATAAAGATCTTGGTTTTCTTCTCTTAAGAGCTAGTGGTGACTTTTAATAACAAATAGGGTTGCAGATAACCATTCTTATAAATTTGTTTACCTGTTTTTAGATAGTTGCTTTTTGATGTAGCACTAAATCTCAGTGACTTGCTCATGCTACACGGTACAAATACCCTTCCTCCCACCGTAAAGCTCTGGAATGTTTCGATGGTGTTGTCAGTTAATTGTCAACTTCATTGAATCTCCTTATATTAGAACAAGAGACTGATTCAATATTAAAGTAGATTGTTTACTGTTGTCTGTCAGTACAGTGGGAGCTTGATAGCCCAGTGCAAATATGTTAGAGGAACAACTTCTAACAGTAGGTAAAGTAATTGAATGGTTTAGCTTTGTTCTTAGCTATGTTTCCATTCAAGTCTACATTATAGAACTTTGGAATATCTTCATCCTTTTCAACTCTGTTCTTGGGGCTAATTGGCAAAACAAAAATTCTAAATCAAACCTTTTACCATGCTGAAGTTTAGTATTGTTCCTTGAGTACAAAGGAGACCTATTGTTGAAACAACTGAGTACTTTCTGCATAGGAATACAGGATAATTATTTAAGTAAAACACTGAAGTATAAAAGCATGTCACCAAATTCTGGTTGTAGGACTGACAGGTACATGGTGGATTAAGGGAGAGACTCTCCTTAGAAAATGTGCTAATTTTATCCACCCAACACATTTGGAAATGGGTAGTTCTATCTTACCAAAGAGGAAGTTTTGTCCCAAGTCATTAATGGGTGATGCACATGAGGTTTTGTGTATGGAAATAAGGGTCTTGGTTTGAAAAGGAGTCCATTACAATTTGAATTGTACAGTAGGGACTCTATAATGATAAGAAAATTAGGGGTGTTCATAGGACACCCACAGAGGGTGAACTTGAATGTATGTGGGTGGGGGCTGGAGGGGAAATGGGAAAATCTGCCTATAAAATTAATGTTTCAGTTTATTTTTCAGATTACATGCCTTTCTTTATAAGGGATGCTGGCACAGACCCCCTAAAATAAGCTTTTGGTAGTACTATACCTTTGAAGAGTGGTGAAGGATGCTAATGAATAATCTCCTGAAAGTTGTGGCTTTTGATAGCCTTATTGTGGGCTGTAGAATTTCTAAATGTTGTTTAGCAAATAATGTTGCTTAGTTTCAACTGACATTTGACTTTTGTCATGGAAACAGCAGTGTACCAAGGGTTGTAAAGCTACTCAAATGGACTTTCAATAAGTCTTGCCATGTAAATGATAGTTTTTTAGCCTAATGTGAATTTAAATCATCTTAATGAGTAGTTTTCCTAAAAGTCAATGATGAAACTTGGGGTGGGAAATGGAAGGTAATAATTTTGAAGTATTAGCCATTTTTCTCATTTAAAGAAACCACCTGCCCCTATTTTCCTCCTCTTCCCTTTCTCTCATAATTTTAAGAGGAACGCTTCGTTTTTAAACCATGTCTCCAAATCTTTAAAAACTGCATTCTCTTTAAAGACGCTAGTGTATTACATAGGTGTCTTATAAACTTGACCCATTGGCTCATGTTACTTAGTGAAAACAATCCTTTTGGCCTAGAAAATTAAACTCCTAAGAACTAAACCCCACCACTCTTTTTAGATGTGTTATATCACTGATATAAACAAATAACAATTTGGGAAATTGTAATGTTACGCCTGTGCAATTTTTATAAGTGGCATATTATGGCAGAAAAAAATTTTAGATACTTGGCTTGGGCAAGCCACTAAGTTGTGGCAGAATGTTTTGTGGTGTTCTTGGACTGCAATTATGCACTATTAAAGTAGTGGCCTGCTACATAACTGCATTTAGCCAGCATTTCTGCAGTGCGTAACTGTGAGGAACGTAGTACCGCAAATGGCAATGGACATTAGGACCCGGATGTAGTATTCCTGCTTGCTCCAAGATTCTCATTGCCGACTGCATACAGGTAGGTAACAAGCAATATAATCTAACTTGGTGACTTGCTATGTACTTTTATTCCGTGGGCATTCTGACATCACACTTCTGACAATGAAATTACAGTGCAGCACCTAACACTTGTATGATAAAGCTAGCTTATAGCAAAACTGTGTGGGTCTGGGGTTAGAGCTGTAATTTGTTAGGCAGAATTCAGTGCTGTTGCAGTTCTCAGATAAAAAGTGCAAACTTGATTCTTGGTATATCTGACTCAGTTGTGTGGTTTTCTATAGTTGCATTGTAACTGAAGATAACATGGAACACATCAGTGGTGTGGGGAAGAGGGAACCAAAACCATACTTGGGAAGGGAAGTAAGGTGCTTTTAGCACCTTGACATGGACCATATAGCATGGATCCATATAGCATGTGATAATTAGTCTCTGTTGTAGCAAACTGACCTGCTCAAAGGTCAGCAATATAAGTAATTTCATTATGCAATCTTGGTAATTATTCTGCAAGTTGAGTGAACTAAGACTAAACTGCAGGGGTTTTTTTTTTTGTAATGTGATTGGAAATTTTTTCAAACATGGGTTTCATGGGAACACCTTTGTTACTAACTTGGGCTTAGATGGGAATCTAACGTGAATAGTTCAAGTTATGTGACTTGTCTAAATGTCTATACTCTAAACCCGGGGGAAGGTGGTGTGAAACATTGACTTGCTTACAGTTGAATACATGTTGGGAATCATTCCCAATCATAAAACTTCGTCGTTTTCTGTAGAATGACTGCATTTGTTCAGAGTAGCTTTTTGAACTTGGTTCCCTTAGCTTTAGAGGCATGATGTTACAGTCCAAAATGTTTAGTTACAAGAAAACATAAGTCTTCAAAAGCACCTTCTTTTGTTGCTTAGAATTTAAGCTTTGCATCGACTGTTGTTCCAGACCTCAATTCAACTTAACTCTGGTCTTTGGTTTTTAGCTAGTATGCATGAGAAACAGCTTTTACTTGAAATGCTTTCTGCTCTGTAACTGGAAAGTTTGGTTTACTTTGCATAAGTGCCGGTGAAAACTCTATGACTATGAGAATTTTCTTTCATTTGTATCAAGAAAAATGGCTTGCTGTTTGGCAAGTAAGTCACAGGGTGGGGACAGATTTGTACTTTACTATGTAGTTCATTCAAGCAAACAACTTTGGATTCTCCTGATAGATGAAAGAGCAAATGGTGACTAGTTTAGTTTCTTCATATAATACAATGCAGATCAAACAATATTCAGTACTAATGACCTGAATATCACTGAAAGTGCATAGAACCTTCATGGGGGATTTCCTGTGTTCCTGTGCCATAATCCATTAAATCGGTGGCCAACGTTACTTGCTACCGTGGCTTAGTGACTGGGTGTTCAGAACTAAAAGGTCAGGTTTATTTCTTAGCAGTCAGTAACAATTTTCAGAGAACTACTTGGTATACTATCCGGGCTTAAGGAACATCATTGGGGTGGGGGTTAATTTTGCTTTGTTCTGCTTGCTTCAAGATTATTCGGCTTTTGCACTTCAGAAAAGAAACTATTGACTTAAGTCTATTCTTACTAGTTTTAACTTGTATGTAGCTATGAATTGTGAATCTCAGTACAGTGGCTTTTTGAAAAAGCACTCAATCAAAAAGCTGGGAATTAAGTGGGTTTGAGTAATAACGCTCTATACCGAGGTGCTTGCATTGTATTTCATAATTTTTTTTCTTATAACAAACAAACTCAAATTACTTTTTAATGACAACGGTCTTGAGTTCAGAGGTGTGATGCCAGAATGCATTTTCGTACTGTTAGGCCCTTGGAACAGATACCGGTGCTTTCTGAAAGATCAAAGAAATGCAATGGGTACTCTTCACGCAAGATTGCAAACCTACAAAGAACGCATAATAGTCTTCATTTTACCTAATAAAAGGGATGCGTGTGACTAGTTTTGGACTTTTAACATTAATGGGGGTTGCATGTCTCCTATTGTTAATCATTGTCAGCTGCAGTGACATGATCTACAGTCCTGCATTTACTGCCTTTCCCTTAATGATTATGGACAGGTTTTAGAGAGCTGGGGTGTTTGTTCTGGGCCTTTACTTGGTTTTGGCTTTAGCTGATAATGTTTCAGTGCTGTCAGCTAGTGCAGTTCTCAAATGGCTGCCTATTAGGAAAAGAATTAGAGGATTTGACTGCTCCTAATCATCTGTCATTGCTGCTAGATAATGATTGGCAATTTTTAAGACTCAACTGTGGAAATCTCACAGTTGCTGGTAAAACCATCAACCATAAATGTTGCTTTTGAACACCAGTGCTGAAAAGTTTTTTGTTTTTTTAAAGTGAAAAGGGGGCTGGATATAGAATAGGACAGGAACAATCTGGAGAATGGGGGAAGAATGCAAAACGATATAGTATCCCTTATGGATGGTACATGTGCAACAGGGAATTCTATTTCATATACCTGTGGCAGTAACAATACAGGGAGGAAGAAAAACCTGGAACTTGAATTAGGCTGAACTTTGTTTTGTGCACTGTGGCCCTGCCAGGCATATAGTGTGAAGGTGAATGTCTTCTCCCTCAGAAAACCTTAGGTTCCTTGCTGTCCCAGTAAGGCATAGCTTCCTTGCCCTAACTTAAAACTCAGTGAGGACTTGGAGGGGAAAGAAGAGGCAAATACATAGGATTGCAGGGTAACAACTGCAGTGTTGTGTATGGTGGGAAGTGGGTAAGGCTCTCTTGAAGGACTCCTGCTGAAGGTGGTTAGCCCGCCTGAGAATGAAAGGCATACTTGAATGGGGAGCAGGGTATGTGCTTTCATATGAAAAAAGAGCTGATAAAATACTGGGTGAGGTGAACGTTGTCACATACCTTCACATAAGGGATAGTATATTTTGGGTTGCAGTCAAACTTCATTGTGCTCAGACTGGTGAAAATAGCAGTTAGACTTTTGGATTTTAAAGAAGATAACAGTTCTCATTCTAATTCTGGTGTCTACTTATTACTTACACAAAAAATAATTTTAGATTTTTTTTTTTCCCCATGAAGTTTCTTCTTATTTTTTTATGCTGTAACCTACCCCAATCTTTGTCTCTGGAATTTTACTCTTTAAATTTTGAAGTTAACTAGCATTTTCAAGCCTTTATTTTATACCCTTGTCTTTTATATTAACTTTTTCTTATTATTCTTTAGGTAAGAATTGTTGATGTTGGCTGATATTGGAATGCTCATTCACTTGAAGTAAGTATCCTTTGGAACCTTAACCTCTAGTGGATTTGGGGCTTACTTTCATTGGTTAAAATAACCACTGAAGTATGGGAGGAAGTGAGACTTTTTTCTCGTTTTGTTTGTTTTATTTTGTTGTTTTTGGGGTACCGGGGATTGAACTCAGGGGTACTTGACACTGAGCCACACACATCCCCACCCCTATTTTGTGTTTTATATAGAGACAGGGTCTCACTGAGTGGCTTGGTGCCTTGCTGCGCCTCGCCATTACTGAGGCTGGCTCTGAACTGGTGATTCTTCTGTCTCAGCCTCCCAAAGTGCTGGGATTACAATCATGTGCCACCACGCCAGGCTCCCTTGTTTGGTTTCTTAATACCATCTTCTAATATCCTTGTATTTTCTATTTTGAAAATTGTATGAGGATTAGGGGTGTGACTCAGTAGCGCAGTTCTTGCCTAATGTGAGAAGCCCGGGGTTTGCTAGCACTGAAAGGGGGTAGAATGTGAGAAAGTAGAACATTTATTATAAAAATGTCAATAGGAAAAATTTTAAAAGATACATGCTTATATGATAGAAATAATTACCAGAAGGGTTTGAATTGATGGGTAAATGTTTTCCATGAAATCTCCATAAACTTTTTAATTTATGCAGTAAATGGTAGAATACTCTTTGTAGGAAGAGGGAAAATTCTGTAAGTACAGGGGAAAGAAAGTTTAAGAGTAATCTTGGACCGCTGGGTGCGGTGGCACATACCTGTAATCCCAGCACTTTGGGAGGCTGAGACCCTGTCTACATAAAACACAAAATAGGGCTGAGGCTGTGGCTCAGTGGTTGAGTACCCCTGAGTTGAATGCTCAGTACAAAAAAAAAGTAAAAGAATAATCTTGGTATGGGGTAGGTTTTTGCTATTCATTGATTGCTAAATTTGTACCCTATGCCAAAAATCGGACTCCTGTTAATGTCAGAATAAAATTTTACGTGATACATTGAGGTGCGGTGGTACACCCCTATAGTCCCAACTTCTTTGGAAACTGAGGCTGGAGGATGGCAGGTTCAAGGACAACCTCAGCAACTTCTCAAGACCCTGTCTCAAAAAAGGGCTAGGAATGTATGTAGCCCAGTAAGTAGTTCAGCACTTGCTTAGCATGTGCAAGGCCTGGGTCCAATCCCTGGTACCCCTCGCCCATACACACACAAATAAAATGTACGTATTACTTAGAAATTAATATGGCAAATGTTATTTTTAATCCATATTAATTATAGGTGGATCAGATATTTGTTTTGAAGACATTACACAGCATGGGCCAACCAAGAAGGAAAAGCACAAATTGTTTTGACAAAGCGTGTAGGTAAGTTGAATGATTCTTGCTATTAAATTACCTTGAAGAGTTGCTCTTGGGTGCTACCAAGAAAACAAAACTAGTGTTTGTCATTAATATTACATTTCTTGATTTAAACGTTAGGAAACTTAGTATTGGTGTTGAGCTTGATGACTTTGATTTGTTTTGAATTAATCATATCTTCTAATTGCAGGATCAGGATAGCTGTGTCCACAAAACCAATGAGGAGACGTATACGGAGAAATGACAGACAACTTATTTGCCATTAATAAAGACATTTAAAAATCAATTGTCCTTTTAAGTAGGATTCTTGTAGGCTTTTCCTGTCTTTAATTGACTACATTTTAAGATTTTTTTTTTTTTTTTTTAATTTATTAAAAATTTTTTTTTTATACCAGGGCTGCTTAAACTCACGGGTACTGGATCACTGAGCCACATCCCCAGCCCTATTTTGTGTTTTATTGAGATAGGGTCTCACTGAGTTGCTTAGCACCTTGTTGCTGAGGCCGGCTTTGAACTGGCAATTCTCCTGTCTCAGCCTCCCAAAGTGCTGGGATTACAAGCGTGCATCGCCATGCCCAGTTTAGAACAGGTTTCTTGATTTATTTCAAACGCACAAGAGGAGTTTGAAAGCTGAAATTCTCTTAGGAAGTTTCAGAAGTCAGTGCCAGCTATGAGACTAAGATCAGGGGGTTTTCCTGCTCATAGTTCATGGCCATCTCCATGGTATCTTTTTCAGATAGCTGGAGATCAGCTACCCCAAATCAAGTTCTCAATGTTCTGGTTTAATTTGCCCTTGACTCAATTTTGATCTGGAACTCTGGATTTGTCAAGGGAGAAGCAATGTGCTAGTTAAGAGGGCTTAGAGGGTTGAACTAGTGCCATCTGTGGTGCTTGTCGTATGTTGCAGCTGTAAAATAAAGATGCCACCCTTTGTTACAGGATAACAGAAGATAATGGGCTTAAAGCATTTAACTGCCTAAGGCTAAAGGACATTAACAGTAGTCAAGATTCACAGGCAACTGACATACCATGTAATTGGAAAATGACTACCAGGTTTTTGTATTTGTCCTGGTGCTGTGGATTGAACCAAGGGACACTGGTACATCCCCAGCTCTTAAAGTTTGAGACAGGGTCTAAATGAGAGAACATCTCAGCCTCCCAAATCACTAGGATGATGGGCGAGTGTGACTGTTTGACATGTCAGTTTTTTGGAGGGGGAGTGGTTGTGGTGCTAGGGATTGAACCCATGATTTGTCAGGTTTTTTTTAAATTAGTTGCAGATGAACATGTGATTATTTTTTATATGGTGCTGAGGATCAAACCTAGTGCCTCACACCTACAAGGCAAGTGTTCTGCCACTTGAGCCACAACCGTTTTCATAGCAAGAAATAATTTAGGCCATGTAGTCTAGGGAAAATTTAGTATGAATTAACCAAAGTAATGGAGGCCCCAATGTTGCAAGTTAACCTCAAATAATTGAACGCAAGAATCCACGCCTGGCAAAGTGGTTTAGTTGGCTTAAATACTTGGCATAATGGAGCTGGGGTTATGGCTCAGCATTGAGCGCTTGCCTCGCATACGTGCGCACTGGGTTCAATCCTTAGCACCACATAAAAGATATCGTGTTCATCTACAACTAAACAAAATATAAAAAAAAATACTTGGCGTAATACCTAACTTAGGTGTGCAGCTTTGTGCAGAACAGGGAATTTAAACCAGGGATGCTCTACCATGGCTACATACAAGTAAAGATTGAAAGAGTGGAAAGATGAGAACTAATGGGCAAAATGCGTATTTGTGGGTTGAAAGGACATTAACATGGTAATATTTACCATGCCAATCAACAAGCTGACTTTAGAATTTGATTTTTATGGAATTTTAAGGTACCCATAATAGTTCTTAAGAGAGTAAGACACTTCCTGAATTCAAAACCCACAAAAACTACAAAACTTAGAAGCGAACAGGAAAAATTTGAGTTTGGCAGAGGATTTTTTTGGTACCAGGGATTAAACTCAGGCAACCAGTGAGTCACACCCCCAGCCCTATTTTGTATTTCATGTAGAGACAGGGTCTCACTGAGTTGCTTAGCGCCTTGCTGTTGCTGAGGCTGGCTTTGAACTCATGATCCTCCTGTCTTGGCCTCCCCAGCCGCTGGGATTACAAGTGTGTGCTGCGCCTGGCTTGGCAGAGGATCTTTGTATGATACCAAGGGCATAAGCAAAAAAAAAAAAAATGGATGTTAACCAAAATTTGAGGCCTGGACTTCAAAGAATACTTATCAGAAAATGGGGGGGGGGGTGCAGATGTAGCACAGTGGTAGACAGCTTGCCTAACATGCCTTAGGTCCTGGGTTTGATCCCCAGCACCATAAAATGAAGAGGCACTGTCTTCACAAAGTAAGGGGGTTGGAGAGAGGATGGTCAAAGGATATGAGTTTCAGGAAGAATAAGTTTTAAAGAGATCCATTGTATTACATGGACTAATATTGATGTATTCTTGAAAATCGCTGTTTTTTGTTTTTTTGGTACTGGGGATTGAACCCAGGGGCACTCTGCCACTGAGCTACACCCCCAACCCTTTTTATTTTGAGACGATTTCACCAAGTTGCTTAGGGCTTTGCTAAATTGCGGAGGCTGGCCTTGAATCTAAGATTTTAAGTAGTCTCACCACAGTGGGGTGCAGTGGTGCAGGCCTATAATCACAGCAGTTCAGGAGGCTGAGGCAAGAGGATCTCAAATTTGAAGTCATCCTCTGCAACTTAGCAGGACCCTGTCTCCAAAAGGGTTGAGGATGTAGCTTTGTGGTATAGCAGTCCTGTGTTCAATCACCAGTACTGTCATGAGGGGAAAAACAAAAAGGCCTGAGGCTGTAGCCCAGTGGCAGAATGTTTGCTTAACATGGGTGAGGCACTGAGTTCGATTCTTAGCATCACATGAAAATAAATGAAAAGCAACTCAGACCCTGTCTCTACATAAAACAAAATAGGGCTGGGGATGTGGCTCAGTAGTTGAGTACCCCTGAGTTCAATCCCCAGTACCAAAACAAAAAAAAAAAAAAAGGCATGCTTTTCATCTAGAATTATAAAAAAATGTTTTTAATGGTTCTCACCACAAGAAAAGTATATGGGCTAATGGTATTTGCTAATACATATATTTGATATATTCACAATATATAAAAAATGTACACAATACAGTTTTATAATGCAAAAAAAACCCTCACAAAATGGGAGAAAATATTTGCAAGTTATATATTGAGGTAGGGCAATTCTATCTAAAATATGTAAAAAAGGGCAACCTGATACATCATCAAGAAAGTTATACAAGCCGGGTGCGGTGGCTCAAGCCTGTAATCCCAGCACTTAGGGAGGCTGAGACAGGAGAATCGCAAGTTCAAAGCCAGCCTCAGCAATGGCGAGGCGCTAAGCAACTCAGTGAGACCCTGTCTCTACATAAAACACAAAATAGGGCTAGGGATGTGGCTCAGTGGTCGAGTCCTGAGTTCAATCCCCAGTACCACAAAAAAAAAAAAAAAAAAAAAAAGAAAGTTATACAAATAGCTAACAAGCACATAAGTAGGTGTTCAACATCCTTAGTCATCAGGGAGATAGAAAGCAAAAGCGCAAGACACCAGCTCATATCTACTAGAAATTTCAGAACCAAAAACTGAAATAAATCATTTTTTTTAAATGAGAAAAATGAAATAAATGTTGGCAAGGATATAGAGAGATTGGGCCCTCAGATACTGCTGATGGGAATGTAAAATGGTGCAGCCACTTTAGAAATCAGTCTGGCAGTTCTGAAAATGAGTCCCTGTATGACCTAGCAGTTCCATACCCAAGAGAAATGAAAACATTCAGCACAGTAGCCCACACCTGTCATTTCAATAACTTGGAATGTAGAGGCAGGAGGATCACAAGTTTAAGGCTAGATAGGCCAATTTAGCAAGACCATATCTCAAAATAGAAAAATAAAAGGGATGGGGGTTGTAGCTCAGTGGTACAGGCACCACTGGGTTCAATCACCAGTACCAAAATAAATAAGGTAAGAAAATTTTATATGGATATACAGCATATTCATAATAGCCAACAGATTAAAACAACCCCACGTGTCCATCAACCAATCAATGAATTAACAAAATATGATATATCCATACAGTTGAATATTATTCAATGCCTCTAATCCTAGCTACTTGTGAGATAGGTGGGAGAGGACCATCTGAAATCTGAGCCCATGACAAGACCAGGCTGGGCAACACAATGAGAACTTTTTTTTTTTCTGTACTGAGGATTGAACTGAGGACTGCTCTACCATTGAGCTATATCCCCAGTTCTTTTTAAGTTTGAGACAGGGCGTCACTAAATTGCTGAGGCTGGCTCTGAACATGCTATCTTCCTGCCTCAGTCTCCCAGGTGTCTGGGATCACTTGTGTGCACCTGTGCTCCTAGCTGCATTATTTTGGCCATCAGCTTGAGGAAGAGTCATGGAGAGTGCTTGGCTTATTCAGATTGCCTCCTAACTGGGTGTATTCTGTGGTCCATTCTGGTGGTTTTCAGCATATCTGCTGCTTTGGTTATCTATTGCTTCATAACAAAATGCCCCTAAACTCAGTAGATTTGGACACTGAATTATAATTTTGATGGTTGGACTGGGCTGGGATCAGCTAGGACTGGAGTCCTCCAAAGACTATTAGGCTAGATGTGTGTGAAAGGTGGCTATTTCACTCACATGTCCAACAGCTCTGCTGAGGTGGTTAGAACATTTATTTCTTTGTTCCCACAAAGTGATAAGATGTATCCTCAATTCCTAAAAGGAAAAGGGACTGGTAATTGTATTTGAGGACAGTGAGGACGGAGGACTTTGGAGAATGTTCCACTCTGAGCTTGTGGCATGGAGAAGGAGATATCACCTAAATGACAGATTTATATGTATTTATTTTGTGATGGGGTCTTGTTATGTTGCCCAGGCTGGTCGTGAATACTTGAGCTCCCATGATCCTCCTGCCTCAGCCTCCTCGGTAATGGAGACTAAATATGTGCATCACTGTTCCCTAAACGACAGATTCTGCAGTAGTAGTTGAAATGGATTGGAAAGCCAACTTGCATCATGAAGAAAAGGAAAAAGACAGAAGCCAGCCTATGTCTGGGAAGGGCTTTGGGAACAGGTGCAGTGGCACATGTAGAATCCTATCTTCTGGAAAGGCTGAGGCAGGAGGGTTGAGAATTTGAGGCCAGCCCCTTAAATTTAAAAAATTAATTTAAAAAATTAATTTAAAGGATGCCGGAGAGAGGAATCAGGTTACATATAAGGGGAGACCAATTTGGATCTCAGCAGATTTTTCAGCCCAGACCCTAAAAGTCAGGAGATCATGGAACAACATATACCAAGCTCTGAAAGAAAATGGATGCCAACCAAGAATCCTATATCCAGCAAAACTGAGCTTCAGATTTGATGATGAAATAAAAACCTTCCATGATAGGGCTGGGATTGTAGCTCAGTGGTAGAGTGCCTGCCTCGCATGCATGAGGCCCTGGGTTCGATCCTTAGCAACACATACAAAGCAATAAAATAAATACATTGTGTCCAACTAAAAAAAAAATTTAAAAAAACCCTTCCATAATAAACAAAAGTTAAAAGAATTTATAGCAAGAAAGCCTGTACTTGGGGCTGGGGTTGTGGTCAGTGGTAGAGCATTTGCCTTGCATGTGTGAGGCACTGGGTTCGATTCTCAGCACCACATATAAATAAAAGATCCATTGGCAACTAAAAAAATATTAAAAAAAAAAAGAAAGAAAGCCTGTATTACACAACATTCATGGCAAAATATTCCAGGAGGAGGAAATGATAACCAACAATGAAAATACAAAAAGAGGAACTGCACTAAAAGGGGGGGAGGATCAAAGGAGAAACCAAGTCAAGGTAAAAACCAAAAATAAACCAAAATGACTGGACCTACAAATCATATTTCAATAATAACCCTGAATGTGAATGGCCTAAACGTACCAATTAAAAGACATAGACTGAGCTGGGCTTGGTGGCTCATGCTTATAATCCCAGCACTTTGGGAGGCTGAGACAGGAGAATCCTGAGTTCAGAGCCAGCCTCAGCAATGGCGAGGCTGCTAAGCAACTCAGTGAGACCCTGTCTCTACTATATAAAACACAAAATAGGGCTGGGGATGTGGCTCAGTGGTCGAGTACCCCTGAGTTCAATCCCTGGTACCAAAAAAAAAAAAAAGACATAGACTGGCAGACTGGATTTAAAAAAAAGACTCAACAATATGCTACCTTCGAGATTCATCTCACAGGAAAAGACATCCACAGACTGAAAGTGAAAGGGTGGGAAAAAACGTATCACTCACATGGACCCCGTAAACAAGCAGGGCTTTCCATCCTTAAATCAGATAAAGTGGGCTTCAAACCAAAGCTGGTGAAAAGGGATAAAGAAGGTCATTTCAGCCGGGTGTGGT
This sequence comes from Geosciurus inauris, assembly GCA_004024805.1. Lineage (NCBI taxonomy): Eukaryota > Metazoa > Chordata > Mammalia > Rodentia > Sciuridae > Geosciurus > Geosciurus inauris. The sequence continues at coordinate 31,375 of PVHX01012369.1, forward strand.
GGCTCAACCCTGTAATCCCAGCACTTTGGGAGGCTGAGACAGGAGAATCGCGAGTTCAAAGCCAGCCTCAGCAACGGCGAGGTACTAAGCAACTCAGTGAGACCCTGTCTCTACATAAAACACAAAATAGGGCTGAGGATGTGGCTCAGTGGTCGAGTGCCCCTGAGTTCAATCCCCAGTACCAAAAAAAAAGAAAAAAGAAAAGAAAAAAAAGAATGTCATTTCATACTTCTTAAGGGAATCATATATCAACAAGACATAACAATCAGAAATGTCTATGCCCCAAACAATGGGGCTTCTACGTATATCAAACAAATCCTTCTCAAATACAAAAATCAAATAGACCACAACACAATAATACCTGGTGACTTTAACCCAGCTCTTTCACACTGGATAGATCTTCCAAACAAAACTAAATAAAGAAACCATAGAACTCAATAAGGCTATCAATAATTTAGATTTAACAGACGTATATAGTGTTCCATCCATCAATGAGCGAATACACTTTTTCCTCAGCAGCACATGGATCCTTTTCCAAAACAGATCATATGTCATGTCACAAAGGCAGTCTTAGCAAATACAAAAAAATAGAGATACTACCCTGCATCCTATCTGACCACAATGGAATAAAATTAGAAATCAATGACAGATTAAAAAATAGAAACTACTCCAACACCTGGAAACTAAATAATATGCTATTGAATGATGCATGAATAACAGAAGACATCAGGGAAGAGACTCATTTCCTGTGAGACTAATCTCACAGGAAAACAAATCCACAGACCAAAAGTGAAAGGGTGGGAAAAAACGTATCACTCACATGGCCCCCATAAACAAGCAGGGGTTTCCATCCTCAAAAAATTCTTAGAGGTAAATGAAAACTCTGATACAACATATCAAAATCTCTGAAACACCATGAAGGCAGTGCTAAGAGGAAAGTTCATTGCATTAAGCTCATTTATTAAAAGAAGTAAAAGTCAACAAATAAATGACTTGACTCTTCTTTTCAAAGCCTTAGAAAAAGAAAAACAAACCAACACCAAAAGAAGTAGAAGACAGGAAATAATCAAAATCAGGGCTGAAATCAATGAAATTGAAACAAAAGAAACAATTCAAAAAATTGACAAAACAAAAAGCTGGTTCTTTGAAAAAATAAACAAAATTGACAAACCCTTAGCCACCTTAATGAAAAGCAGAAAGAAAACCCAAATTACTAAAATTCGTGATGAAAAAGGAAGTGGTGCACACCTCTAATCCTAGCAACTCAGGAGCCTGAGGCAGGAGGATGGAGAGTTCAAAATCAGCCTCAGCAATTTAGGGAGGCCGTAAGCAACTCAGTGAGACACTGTCTCTAAATAAAATATATTTAAAAAGGGCTGGGGATGGGGCTAAGCGGTTAAGTATCCTTGGGTTCAATCCTGGTACAAATAAATAAACAAATAAATGCTGAATGGTATTCCATTGTGTATATATTCATGTGTCCATCATCCACGTGCTCCTTGATGGACATAGGTTGGTTGCATACTGGCCTTCATTTCTTATAAAACTCTAGAATTTCTTCTCTAGAATCCCTTTCTCTTGTACAACATAGTTCAAACTTATCAGGTCATATAAATCTGGTTCCTATTTAGCTTCCTTTTCATGTCTTTAAAACTATGACCATAAGTTTAAAACTTGTAAACCATAATTGTTTTTCACTGAATGTGTCTTGAGTTTTCCTTTTCTTTTTCTTTTTGGTACTGGAGATTGAACTCAGGGGCACTCGACCACTGAGCCACATCCCCAGCCCTATTTTGTGTTTTATGTAGAGACAGGGTCTCACTGAGTTGCTTAGCACCTCACCGTTGCTGAGGCTGGCTTTGAACTCGCGATTCTCCTGTCTCAGCCTCCCTAAGTGCTAGGATTATAGGCTTGCGCCACCTCGCCCAGCTGTGTCTTGGGTTTTCTATCCCATTGCTCTAGTTCCTGAGAAAGGACTTCATTTTTCAGACTGGCAAATACCGATGTTCTTTTTTTTTTCTCTTTCTTTCTTTTTGGTACTGGAGATTGAACTCAGGGGCACTTGACCACTGAGCCACATCCTCAGCTCTAGTTTGTATTTTATTTAGAGACAGGGTCTCACTGAGATGTTTAGCATCTTGCTTTTGCTGAGGGTGGCTTTGAACCCATGATCCTCCTGTCTCAGCCTCTCGAGCTGCTGAGATTACAGGCACGCACCACAGCACCTGGCTAACATTTTCAAGATTCTCTTTTTTAGCTGGGCATGGTGAGGCACGCCTGTAATCCTAGCACTTTGGGAGGCTGAGACAGGAGAATCTCTCTAATGCTGTTTTCCCTCTTTCTGGTATGAATAAAAAAAAATTCTTTTTTTTTTTGTTACTGGAGATTGAACTCAGGCGTACTTGACCACTGAGCCACATCCCCAGCCCTATTTTGCATTTTATTTAGAGACAGGGTCTCACTGGGTTGTTTAGTGCCTCACCGTTGCTGAGGCTGGCTTTGAACTCGCGACTCTCCTGTCTCAGCCTCCCAAAGTGCTGGGATTACAGGCTTGCGCCACTTTGTCCGGCTAATAAAAAAATTTTTATCACCAATTATTGCTATGGAGGTTTTGGGTTCATACTGTGAAGTTATCAGGACTAAACCACTTATTAGAGAATCGTACTTTTCAACTCTTCCACACTATGGACTACTAAGCAGATTTAATCTAGCAGTTTGCCACCTTCTACCAAGAAAACTCAGAGTAAAGTGGGATTCTAAGTCTGCAACCTACTCATTTCTGTGTAGTAGTTCTTAGAACATGGGGTTTAACTTTCTACATTTCCATGTTTCTAAAGAAATGTCACTTTGGAACAAACATGTTACTTCTACTTTTCAACTTATTAGACTTCCTTTTAATGGAAGAGTTTATAGATTCTAAAGTACCAGGGAACTTCATTTTTCTTCTAGGCTAAATAATGTGACTAACTGTTTGAAGGAACATATGAAACTAATTATTTTACCTCTTTCAGCTAAAATTCTCTAAAAAAGGAATAGTGTAGAATGATTCTATTATAGTTCATTCATGTTGGCAACTACTCTTTAAATATCATTCATTATTTAACAAAGGCCAGGAAATTCTTGAGGACTCAGGAAAAATAAAGTTACTCTTTTAATACTATGTGGGAAGTTTTTTCTTTTGAAGAAAAAAACTTAATGCATATACATGAAAACTAGACATTCAGGCCATTAGAGAATTGTACTTGTCATCTTCCTCTACCTTTTCAGTAACCGTTCAATGTAAACCAGATACACTGGCATGCAAGAAAAAGAATGTAAGTCATAGACACATCTCTCTATCCTTCCAACAGTCCTGGATGTTACCGTGTTAGGCTGTCCTTTTTTGCCTCCCATGGGTAAAGAGGATTCTGAAACTCCTTCTCCACCCAATGTTCTTGGCTTAACACAAGAATATAACTGAGTTTCTTATTTTACCCACAGATAAACTGACTCAAGGCCCTAACCAACTTAGTAGGCCTTTTATGTGTTAAAGTTGGCATCAAAATGGAGTATTTTAGTACAACTAGAAATGAAAGTGACTTTCTCCCTATTTCTTAGAAAATCAAATATGGCTTTGTTCTCATGTTGGGAATGCATTACCTAAAATCACGTTTTCTTTTGTTTCAGTCTCAAAAAGAACTGATAGGATACATTTTGGAAAAGCTTTTCAGATATGCTTAGTATTTAAGGATTATGGTTTTGATAATATTGTGAACTTTTGGATTATTTGTTCAATAAAGACTTTGAAAATCAGTGGGCCAGTGGCACACACCTGTAATCCCTGTGGCTTGGGAGGTTGAGGCAGAAGGATTGTGAGTTCAAAGTCAGCCTCAGCAACTTAGCGAGGCTGAGCAACTCAGCAAGACCCTGTCTCTAAATAAAATATAAAAAGGTGCTGAGGATGTAGCTCAGTGGTTAAGTGCCCCTGGGGGTTCAATTCCTAGTACTAAAAGAAAATAATACACTTTTTTTTTTTTGGTATCAGGGATTGAAATCAGGGGTATTTGACCACTGAGCCACATCCCCAGCCCTATTTTGTGTTTTATGTAGAGACAGGGTCTCACTGAGTTGCTTAGCACCTTGCTGTTGCTGAGGCTGGCTTTGAACTCGTGATTCTCCTGTCTCAGCCTCCCAAAGTGCTGGGATTACAGGTGTGTACCACCATGCCTGGCTCCCAGCCCCTTTTTATATTTAGAGACAGGGTCTTGCTGAGTTGCTTAGGGCCTCAATAAGCTGTTGAGGCTGGCTTTGAACTAGCAAACCTCTTACCTCAGCCTCCCAAATTGCTGGGATTACAGATATGCCCCACTGTGCCTGGCTTCATGATTAA
>PVHX01012369.1:35843-59833 GCA_004024805.1 Geosciurus inauris
TTGGTACCGGGGATTGAACTCAGGGGTACTCGACCACTGAGCCACATTCCCAGCCCTATTTTGTGTTTTATGTAGAGACAGGGTCTCACTGAGTTGCTTAGCACCTCGCCGTTGCTGAGGCTGGCTTTGAACTCGCGATCCTCCTGTCTCAGCCTCCCTAAGTGCTGGGATTACAGGCTTGAGCCACCGCGCCCGGCTACATGATTAATTTTTTGAACATATTATTTTAAAAAATTTTTTTAAAGAGAAATTTTTTTATAGCTTTGTTTATTTTTATATGGTGCTGTAACCACTGAGCTACAACTGCAGCCCCAATTCTTTAAACATATTCTTAGCGATGAACAATCTTTGCCCTTGGAGAGTGGGTGAAGCTATCTAGAATCTTCTGTGGTGAACGAGGTACATATTGTACTGATTATTACCATGTGACAAATACTTTGCTAAGCACTTGTCACGCAACATCTAACTTCATCTTTGCCATACCTCTGTGATGACAGAACTGACATGTAGAGGCACCCCCCGCTCCACTGAACGTCTTTTTTTTTTTTTTAATATATTTTTTTAGTTGTAGGTGGACACAATGTCTTTATTTTGCTGCTTTGTATGTGGTGCTGAGGATCGAACCCAGGGCCTCACGCATGCGAGGCAAGCGCTCTACCACTGAGCTACAATCCCAGCCCCCCACTGAATGTCTTAATTAAGCTTCTCCAGAAATCTGCACCGTAATTGCTCTTAGGACTATCAGCAAAAGAGTCTCTACCAAGGAGTTCAATGTAGTTAAAGTTCCTGTTTTCTGTTGCTCTGTCTTGCTCTGCCACCAGCCTAAAAGAGATCAGCACTTCAGGTGCTGAATGACCCCTTGCTAGTTTTTTTTTTTTTTTTTTTTGGTACTTACTAGGGATTGAACTCAGGGGCACTCGACCACTGAGCCACATCCCCAGCCCTATTTTGTGTTTTATGTAGAGACAGGGTCTCACTGAGTTGCTTAGCACCTCACCGTTGCTGGGGCTGGCTTTGAACTTGTGATTTTCCTGTCTCAGCCTCCCTGAGTGCTGGGATTACAGGCTTGTGCCAGCTCCCCTTGCTAGTTTTTTCTAAAAACATTTTTGGACTATATAGTATAACGGTTTATAAATATTTTTAAGTGGAAAGCAGGTTTGTAAATGCAAAGTGTAACAAGAAGGGCAGATCCTTTAACAAGACCTCTGGCCTTGGGCCTGAGCTTCACAGAGATGTTTACATTTCTGAGATAAGAGAAGATGTTACTAATTGGGCTCCATGGTAACAGCTGGCAGGGGAGGAAAAAGAGGAGAAGCAGCTGTCTCAAATGCTGTCCTTGAAGTGTTAACTTGCCCAGAATAGTAAAAGAAAAAGCTGCTTTTGTGTGAACTTCTGTAGATTGTGAACTTCTGAGCCCCACCCCTTACACACTGGGTATAAAGTTCTGAAACTGCCTGAACTCGAGGTTCAGGGGAATTAATTGATTACAGCAAAAGCTGTACCCTCTGAACTGACTGCAGTCAAATAAACCTGCTTCCTGTTTCCTATCTGGTGTCTTGCCTCATCTGTCCCTACAACAATATTAATCCCCTCACTTTTTTTAAAGGGTGAGGAATCACAACCTTTAGGACAACTGAAGTTGTTCAGACTCAATGAAAAAGTGAAGGCAGCTGGGTGCAGTGGCACACACCAGTAATACCAGCAACTCAGGAGGCTGAGGCAGGAGGATCGCAAGGTCAAAGCCAGTCTCAGCAACTTAGCAAGGCCCTAAGCAACTTAGTGAGACTCTGTCTTAAAATAAAAAAATAAAAGGGCTGGGGATGCGGCTCAGTGGTAAATTGACCCTGGGTTAAAACCCCAGTACCAATAACACCCCCACACATAAAGGAAAGAAAGTGAAGGAGGGATAGGAACCATTTTGAACCACTGTGGTTCCTGTGTTCTCAGCCGCTGTGACCCTCGTTTCATCCCCTCCGAGGCTCAGCTGATTCTAGATTGGGTATCTGTGTGGAAATTCTCATGCACTTGCCATCGTCTCACACTGAGTGGGTAAACGCCTCAACTTCTCTGTTCTTCAGAGGACAGTCTACACAGTTCCATCCTGAGGGAGACCCTGCAGGACTGAGCACCAATAATCCATTGTGTTTTAATCAGTTGATTAGTGCCCTTTATTTGATTTTTTTTTTTACTTCCTTGTTTCATATCCCCCATTTCTTCACTTCTGCTTCCTGGGATTGCTTATAAAGGACTTCCATTCAAGCCCTGCTTTTGGGAAGGAAAACCAAGAAATCCACTACTTTTTTTTGTAGAAGAACACAATATCTTTATTTTATTTATTTTTATGTGTCAAGGACCGAACCCAGTACCTCATGCATGCAGGGCAAGCGCTCTACCACTGAGCTACAATCCCAGCCCAAGAAATCCACTACTTTTGTCTCTAAGAATCGAGAGTTAGTCTGGGTGTGAAGGCACACGTCAATAATCCCAGCAATTCAGGAGGCTGAGGCAGGAGGATCACAAGTTTGAGGCCAACATCAAAATAAAAATAAAAAGGTCTGTAGGGGAGGTAGCTGTGTGATAAAGGGCCCCTGGGTTCAATAGCCAGGACTTGGGGAAGGCGTACAGAAGTAAGATTTGGATATAAAGCAGATGTTCTTACATTACTTGTCAGTTGTCCCTGAAATATATACGTGGGGTCTAAACAGTGCCTAGTGTTTGTAGGTCACTAATTCAGCTAACATATAACAACTTTTCTGAGGCATAATTGATGCATATATTTGGCTAGGAGTATAGCTCAGAGGTAGGGAATGTGCTTAACATATGTAAGATCTTGAGTTTGATCCTAGAACCAGTAAATAAATAATAAAGAAAATGCATGTATTTATTTTTGTTCCAGGTATTGAACTCAGGGGCTACTCAACCACTGAGCCACATTCCCAGCTCTCTTTTGTATTTTATTTAGAGACAGGGTCTCACTGGGTTGTTTTGTGCCCATTTTTGCTGAGAGTGGTTTTGAACTCACGATCCTCCTACCTCAGCCTCTCCAACCTCTCCATAGATTACAGCTATGCGCCACTGTGCCCAGCTAAAATGCATGTATTTAAATGTATAAAGATGCATTTTGTCATATGTGTCACTCATTAAATTATAACCACATCAAGTTGATGGATATATTAAGCTCTTAAAAGTTCCCTTTGCTCCTTTGTAACCCATGTTTTCCCCATCACTCTTATATTAGTTTGCAAGTGCTCGGCCACTGAGCTACATCCTCAACCCCTTTTTATTTTGAGGCAGGGCCTCCCTAAATGCTGAAGCTGTCCTTGAATTTGTGATCCTCCTGCCTCAGCTTCCTGAGTTGTTGGGATTACAAGCCTGTGCCACCATGCCCAGCAGGTCTGGTTTTATTTTAAGATGTTCTCAGTGTGTGCAGAACCCCCAGGTGGGATATAATCACAGGGGTAATCTAGGCCAAGCCTACTCTTTATTTTTGGTTATAAAGAATCAGACCCAGGGAAGACGTGTCACGTACCAACCATCAAGTGCTACATTCAGTGTTTACATAGAACATGTTTCTTCAGCTCATGTTCAAACTGAGCAGACCTGAGAGGATGCAAATGATGTGAAAGTTGTTCTCTAACACAGTGATTCCCAAAGTTGACTGGGTATCAGAATCACCTATAGAGTTTATTTTTTGGGGGGTACCAAGGATTGAACTCAGGGGCATTCGACCACTGAGCCACATCCCCAGCCCTATTTTGTGTTTTATGTAGAGACAGGGTCTCACTGAGTTGCTTAGCACCTCCCCGTTGCTGAGGCTGGCTTTGAACTCGTGATCCTCCTGTCTCAGCCTCCCTAAATGCTGGGATTACAGGCTTGCATCACTGCGCCCGGCTGAAAGTATTTTTAATTGGTTGCTTTTGCCCTCCTCCTGCCAGAAACACAAGAGGAGATTTTCATCCAGTCCTCACTGTGAGAACCTAGCAAGGATTCTGGAGGTAAAACTCAAGAATGCGTGGCTACCCCACCATTGAGTTTTTCACGCTCAAGTTTTTCCACGCTCAAGTTTTTCCACACCTGACCTCCAGCAATTTAATTAAGTTTTAATTGTTCCTACCAGTTTCGGCTTCAGCTGCAGGCTTCTCCTCCTGGGCTTTTGCTCCCAGTAAGCTGTGATTTTCTGTTTGCCTCTCGTAGGTTTTGTGGGTGCCATTTTGCCTTGTGACCTCAGCTTTCTGATGGATCTAAGAATAGTTGTTGATTTTCAATTTGTTCAGTTTTTTCATGTTGTGAAGATGGAAAGATGACTTAAAGTTCTTTATAGTCCAACTGGAAACCTGGACATCTTCAGAAAGTCTCCCTCACATATTTAGTATGGTACAGATCAGTGCATGTCCCTGAGAAGCTTTCTGAGGCCAAGATAAAACCATTAGATTAGATTAGGAAACAGTGCATGGAGATGGTGCCAGTTTCCACTAGTCAGACTAGAAAAACTCAATCCTCCTGGCATTGGAGAATACTCAGGAAGGTTCAAAGCCAGCCTCAGCAATGGCGAGGCGCTAAGCAACTCAGTGAGACCCTGTCTCTACATAAAACACAAAATAGGGCTGGAGATGTGGCTCAGTGGTCGAGTGCCCCTGAGTTCAGTCCCCGGTACCCCCCCCCCCCAAAAAAAGAATAAAAGGGTCAAAGCACTGTCAAGTAACTTAACTGGATCCCAGAAAAAAGATCAAGAAGTTTAAAAGGAATATAAAAATATTTAGTAATGGTGGGCATGGTGGCACATGCCCATAATCCCAGTGCTTTGGGATTGCCAAGTGTTTTAGTCATCTTCTTAAACTGCTATAACTAAAACACCTGATGAGAACAATTTTAGAGGAGGAAAATTTTATTTGGAGGCTCACGGTTTCAGAGGTGTCAGTCCAAAGACAGCCACCTTCATTCCTCAGGGCCTAAGGTGAGCAGAACATCATGGTAGAAGAGTGTAGTAGAGGAAAGCTGCTCAGGACAAGCTCAGGAAGCAGAGAGGGACTCCATTCACCAGATACAAAATATACACTCCAAAGGCATGCCTCTTCCAGCTATACCCCACCTGTCTTCAGTTACCATTCAGTTAATCCCTATCAGGTGATTAATTCCCTGATTGGGTTAAAGCTCTCACAACCCAGTCATTACACCTCTAAGCCTTTTTGCATTGTCTCACACACAAGCTTTTGGGGGAACACCTTACATCTACATCATAACAGCAAGTGTGAGTCCAACAGCAACTTAGCAAGAATGTCTCAAAAAAAAAAGCTCAACCCAGTGGAAAGTATCCCTGGGTTCAATTCCCAGTATGCTCTCCTCAAAAAATCCAGTAGTCAACACGATAAAATTCAGTTTCTACCATTCCATTAATGATTATCAGGCATGCAAAAAAGGAAGAAAACATGACTCATTTTGAAAAAAATAAAACTAATCCTCAATGACAGATGTTAGAATTATCAGATAGCTAGGTGTGCTGGTGCATACCTATAATCTCAGCAACTCAGGAGACTGAGGTAGAAGGATCTTAAATTCAAGGCCAGCCAGAGCAATTAAACAAGAGCTCATATCAAAATAAAAATTAAACAAAGGATTTGGCATGCAGCTCAGTGGTAAAATGTCCTTGGGTTTAATTCCCAGTACTGGAAAAAAAAAAAAAAAAGACAGGGACAATTCATTCTAATGAATTGAAAACAGGAACTCAAACACATTCTTATACTCCAGGGCTCATCACAGCATTAATCACAAGAGCTAAAAGGTGAGAACAATCAAAGTTCCCATCAACTGATGAACAGATAAACGCAACGTGGTGTATGCAGGCAATGGAATATTATTAAAGCCATGAGGAGGAATTTAGTTCTGTTACAGGATGAACCTTGAAACATTATACTAAATGAAACACACCAAGCTGGGCGCAGTGGTGCACGGCTGTAATCCCAGCACTTAGGGAGGCTGAGACAGGAGAATCGCGAGTTCAAAGTCAGCCTCAGCAATGGCAAGGCGCTAAGCAACTTCAGTGAGACCCTGTCTCTACATAAAACACAAAATAGGGCTGGGGATGTGGCTCAGTGGTCGAGTGCCCCTGAGTTCAATCTCCAGTACCACAAACAAACAAACAAATAAATAAATGAAACACACCAAGCACAGAAAGGCAAGTATTGAATGATTCCACTTACATTTGACATTTTTTTTTTAAAATACTTTTTAGTTGTTGATGGACACAATGTCTTTATTTTATTGCTTTGTATGTGGTGCTGAGGATCGAACCCAGGGCCTCACACATGCGAGGCCAGCGCTCTACCACTGAGCTACAATCCCAGCCCCTACATTTGACATTTTTAATAGGCGAGTACATAGAGACAGAAAGTAGACTAGATATTAGAAGGGGCAGGGGAGGGGGGAATATGGAGTTTGTATTTGGGATTATGAAAAGAATTTGAATATAAATAGTGGTGATGGTTGTACAACATTGTGAATATAATTGCTGAATTTTTATTTTTTCTTTTTGCACTGGAGATTGAACTTTTGTGTTATCTTCCAGTGAGCTACACCCCCAGGCTTTTTAATTTTTTTCATTTTGAGAGAGGGTCTTTCTAAGTTGATAAGGCTGGTCTTGAGCTTGTGATATTCCTGCCTTAGCCTCCAGAGTTGCTGGGCTTACAGGTGTGTACTGTTGTGCACAGCTGCTGAACTGAGTTATATACTTGAAAATAGTTAAAATGATAAGTAAAAAACAAACAAACAAACAAAAAAACAACCCAGCAACAGTAAAAAGATTTCCCCCAGAAATGCAACTTAAGAAACTCGGAGGGAAGGCAACATGGAAACAATTATAATACAATAAGCTAACGGTTATAATTGAGACTTATGTCAAGTGTGAAGAGTGTATAGAAGAGTTTCCACCTAAGTTTGTTTGGGGGCATTTGGGAATTTGGAATGATCATGGTGAGAGCTGAAACCTCGCCTCAGTTCAGTGTTGCCAGAGCAGGAAACGTACAGAGGGCAGGGACATGAGCAGGGCTGCAGGAGTAGGCAGAGGCCCAGTGAACACTGCCTGGCATGCCAAGAGAAAGGGCTTGGCTTCTATCCTTCTTGAAAAGTGGTAGCTGTTAAAGACTTTTCAGCAGTGGGGTGAACTAAGATTTCATTTGCTATTTCAAAACATGGCTCTGGCAGGAATGTGGAGGAGAGAGTAAGAGGAGCAAGAATGGAGCAGAAGGCGGGCACAGTGGTGCCCGCCTGTAATCCTAGTGGCTCTGGAGGCTGAGGCAGGAGGATCTTGAGTTCAAAGCCAGCCTCAGCAATTTTGTGAAGCACTAAACAATTTAGCAAGACCCTGTCACTAAATTAAAAAAAAAAAAATATATATATATATATATAAAGGGCTGGGGATAAGGGAGTATAAGAGGGTTAGGCAATAATATAGACAAAGCAAGGTAGATAGCTGACGTGGGGCATACAGAAAAGGATTAGAGGAGAGGAATGGCTCTGTACGTGGATGGATACCACACACCAATCCTGCTTCTGCTGCTCTTCATTTCCTGTGCACCTTCTAGACACTCGGGGCTCCAGACACCCTCGGCAGCTGCAGGATGGTGCAGAGAGGTCACTTGTTGGTCTACCTTCCTGCCTGTGTCCCCTCAGACTCCAGCTCCTTAGCAAAGCAGGGCAGAACAGAAATCACTCCTTGCCACTCAACCGCCAGGTTGCTCTTGCTTGTCCCATGCTCTTCCTTCCTGATTCAGGTCCTCTCATTATTTCTGAGCTGTGCAGCTTGCTGCTTCCCTGGCTTGGCCCTGCCATCCTCACCTGGAAAGTATAAATAAAACAATCAGATGAGAATGCAGCCTCACATCCCTACTGCCTCTGCTCCAGGACATGAGCAGTAATTTCTGACACATACAAGAAGCAAGAGGTAAGTCTGCTGACTCTCTCCTTAATATTTAGCCAGGCGCTGTGGCACATGCCTGTACTCACAGCAGCTGGGGAGGCTGAGGTAGGAGGATCGCGAGTACAATGCCAACCTCAACAATTTAGCAAGGCTCTAAGTAACTCAGTGAGACCCTCTCTCTAAATAAAAAATACAAAAAAGGGCTCAGTGGTTAAGCACCCCCTGGGTTCACTCCCTGGTACAACAAAAAAGAATATTCAGAATGGACATTAAAATGGATCATTTCTCAGCCGAGTGCAGTGGCTCAAGCCTGTAATCCCAGCACTTAGGGAGGCTGAGACAGGAGAATCGTGAGTTCAAAGCCAGCCTCAGCAATGGCGAGGTGCTAAGCAACTCAGTGAGACTCTGTCTCTACATAAAACACAAAGTAGGGCTGGGGATGTGGCTCAGTGGTCGAGTACCCCTGAGTTCAATCCCCAGTACCAAAAATAAAATAAAAATAAAAATAAAATAAAAATGAAATGGATCATTTCTCTTTGCTTAATGCTGTCTAATGCCCCATAAGGACATGAGATAGGGATCCAGGATAAAGATAGAGAGAAAGATACTGTAAGGTAAAATCAGCCCTCCTCATACCATTTGGGCCCCTCCCCTCTCTAAAGCCAAGGCAGTTCCCTGGCAGTTTCCCGCCAGAAAGGTCAAAGCCTGGCTGCTCAGGTTACCTATTCAGTCACATCAAAGAAGATCACTGCCGCTTATCTATCGTGCCAGTTTTAAAGTGACCAATCCATAGCTTGCCACACGTTTTGTAGCGGGCCCTATAAATTCCCTGTCCCACGTCCCCTCTGCCCTTTTCCTCCTTCCTCCTCTTGGGCACCCACCCCCCCTGAATAAAGATCTCTTGGCTGCATGAGGTGTGTCGTGTGGCTGGCCGATATCCTAACATTGGTGCCGTGACTCGGATGAGGGCTACTCTCTATTGAGACCCCTCATCCTGAACCGCCGACCGCACCTCACAGCCTTTGCCCATTCTTTCGATGGCCACCTCTCTGTGCCCATCACAAACTTCATTCGGTGAGTTTCCCTTTCAAGGAGATTGCAACTTTGCAGGCAGAATCTCAGAGGTAACCAGCCGTGACCGTCCGGTGGCCCTCGACTGTCTCAAAGGGAAGACCACACCCCACCACGACCTTCATGGTTACGGTGGACTTCCAAAATCTCCACCCCACTTTCTTAGATTCTCCATCCCTCAGACTCCCCATTACCCTCCTCTCCCTCCCTCCTTTCCTTTTAGCTTGAATTCTGCCGGCTGGGAGTAACCTGATCCCTCCCTGTTTACCTCCGTCCACCCCGGATCAAATTTTCTGACTCCTCCGGGAGGGGTCTCCGAAAATCCTGGCGCTAGGTTGATCTGGGCCCTGCCTCTCTGGGAGAGGTTAGACCCAGGATGACTCGGGTGATGACCTGTCTCGACCTGTTTTGGTCTTATCCTTGTCTGTTCATAACTTTATAGGGACGCCTCAAAAGTTGTGCTAAATAGATGCTTCTGGGTAACAGGATGGGATCAAACTCTTCCCTCCTGGAAGACTCCCCATTGCATTGCTTTTTTAAAAATCTTTCCACTCTTGCTCTTCTTCCCGATATTAAACCAAAGAAACTTATAAAACTTTACACTCAGGATTGGCCCACCTACCAATTGGATAACTCTCACTCTTGGCCCCTACGGGTTCCTTAGATCCCAATCTCCTTAGAACTCTACATAACTATTGCGAGCGATCGAAAAGATGGGCGGAGATCCCTTTTATTCAGGCCTTCTCCCTTCTCTCCCTTTGTAAGCCCCACCATGTCCTCCTAACTTGCAAACCAAATTCATCCAAGTTTCTGTTGACTCCAGAATTTGACCAGGAAGACGAACCTCCCCCATACCATCATGGCCACCCATCCCCTCAATCTCCTGACACTCCACTTTGCATCCCACAGCCTACCCCTCCCACACCCACATGGCAGCCACCCGTCTCCACTCTTAGCCCCCCCATCGCTTTCTTCCCTGGATACAACAGACTCCAATTGCAAGTTTCTCACCTCCCCTCCACCTCCAGCTTCTCCTTCCCCTTACAAGCTGTCTTCTAAAACATCTTGACAAACTTTAGCCCCTTTTTCTTAAATAAAATACACAATACAATATCCCAGCCCACAATAATTAAGCCCAACTATTCCCTTGTGACACCCCCTGGGCTATCTCTCTGCCAATTTTAAAACCCACTATTCCCACACCGGACTCAAACTAAAATGTCTTATTACATTTAGCAATAAAATCTGGCCAAAATATCAATTAGAAAGCCACCTTACGTGGCCAAAATATGGAACACCCCAGGCACTTCCATCCAATCCTCAGCTCCTCAGCACAAAATGATTGGAATGAGGGTTCTGACCTTTCACTCAGACAACACAGCCAGAGCTTTTTACAGCCTGGCCACCTACCTGCCCTGTGACAGCCCCTCCCCCCAGGCTTACCACTTTCACAGCGGCCCAGGCCTCCATTTTTCAGACCTTAGCTCAAGGGAAAGAAAAAAAAAAAAAAGGAAAAAGAGGTTAATTTACATCTACCTAAGCTCCCCCGCCCATTTCTTCTTCCTCTGTTCTCTCTTGTTGCTTTACTGAAACAACGGCCATCCTTTTTCTCTTTGTAGGACTCCTCACTCTTACATTTTTTTTTAACTTTAATTCTGTGTGCTAAAGTTAAAACTTCTGATCAGATGTATCTTATCCAACTATAAAAGTTTTTTTACACTCTACTGAGACAAGGTATACCTACCTTTAATTCAAGAGGCCTTTTGCATGCTGTTTTTGTGTTTATATAAACCCAATATATAGAGTGCTCATAAACTAAAATTAAAAATGGATCCAAATACCTTTAATTCATGTGATTTAAAAGGTTCAATTTAAATTGTGTAAACAGATAAAGATAAAGACGTCTTTAAAATTACTCAACTCACAAGTCTTTCTAGGTGGTCAAAGGACTAATAAAATGTTAATGTCTAATATATCTCATTGTCAGAAATTTCTTCAAGGGAAAAATGTTACTATTAAATATGCTTGTCTAATGTCTTGGTTTTTATAATGAAAATAAGCAAATCAGATCTGATATTGAGTACTCAAATGTGATTGTTAGATAAAATCTTAACTGTTAAATCTGATACCAAATACTTTTAATTCCTTTAAATTCCATAGGGTAACATTTTTGATGTTTTCATAAATGGTAAATTTTAAGAAAATTTAAAATTACTTTGTTATCATTAGAAACAAAATTACTTAATTTAAAGCCCAACAGGTATAATTCTATATACTTAAACATTGTGTTTTCATAAATGGTAAATGAATGTAATTCTCTAACCCAGCCTAATTCTATCTTAAAATTGAAAGCCAATTCAACAAGAGGTCATAAATGTTTATTTTTGTTTTACTTGCTTGGACTATGTTTGGCTTTGATTAGGTAATTATGCTTCTTAAAATCTAAGCAGCACCCTTAATGCTGAAACCTGAGTTTTCCCCTTATCTAGGATGCTAAGCTATGTACATCATTGGTTTGCCATCTGCCTCTGTATCACCCTGTCAGTTGTGAATTCCTAAGATACTTACCTTCAAAATTCTCTATATTACAGAAACTTCCCTGCTCCTGGACTGGAGCTGCTGCCCTCAGAGGACAGCTACTACATAGCTAAATATAAGCTTACTTAATTTAAATTTAAAGGTTAAAGTCAATTGTCCTTTCTTTGAACACAAAGGTTTATAAATTTCTAAAGGTTTCTACTGTTTCATTTAAAGTACTATAAATAACATAAACTATTTCTTATCATTGAAATGGAGTAATTTGCCTAACTTCAGAAATTTACGAGGATTGTTTTGGGATGTGAACAGAAGGATTCTAGATAAGGTACTTAGTGGAAGGAAAAGGGAAGTGTTTCTGGGTAAGAAAGTCTTTGTATGGTAAAAGAAACAGGAGGGTTTAAAGTAAGTGTTAAAGAAAGTTTAGAGTAAGTGATAAAAGGATTGAAATAATGAAAGTCTAAATGAAAGGTAAATTTCTGAGGCTTATGTTTATGACTACTTTAACCATAATTAATACAAGCTTATAATTTAAACTTTAATGTACTGATATAAAGCAAAATCCAAAACAGTGTTCTGCTCTTAATAAGATAATTTTCTTACATTTGTCGGGTTTTATCACTTGGGGAAACTAACTTTCAAAAATTAAGGTTTATATAACTATGGTTAAACAACATCAATGCAATTATGATGCTACCCGTCCTATTTTCATATTAAATGTGTTCATATCTTCCAGGTATACAAGTCTTTAAAATAGAAGGTTTAAAAGAATGTTATATCAAGCTGATGTTCTCCAAACTAAAGTTGTATGGTAATTTTAGACTTATAAGGATAGCAAATTTTATTGAGGGTTTATTTCTATAACTAAACTTCTTATAGAGTTTTCTGTTACGTTTTACACTGGGGTAAAATTTAAATGTTTCTTTAAGTAAATGAGAGCCTAAAATATTTAAAGTCTAATATTTTAAGACATGATATTTACTACTTTTCCACACCAAAAAAGGTTAAAAGCCCTCTCAGCCTTTCTTTAATTCATGTTTTAAATGTAATATCATATTATGTTAACTAGCATTCATGTGAAGTCAAAAAAACAATGTATGTAAACTTTATAAAATGATATTTAAGAAACAATGATCAACTTCAGAACTAAGACTTTAAGATTTTGCAAGGAGCCCTGCCTTACCTAAGATAAAGATCTGTCTTCAAGCTTATTACAATGGCTTCAAAATAGGCCACACTCTAGTTCATTTAAAGTTATATTCAAAGGGGAGCTGGGATTGTAGCTCAGCAGTAGAGCGCCTGCCTCGCATGCGTGAGGCCCTGGGTTCGATCCTCAGCACCACGTACAAAGCAATAAAATAAAGACATTGTGTCCATCTACAACTAAAAAAAAAAAAGTTATATTCAAAGGATTATGTTGTAAAGATTACTAGGATTTCAACCAGAAAATATAATATATAAATCACCCCAATTTTAAGATAGCTATTACACAAAGTAAACTTATTAATTTTATATTTTCCTTAAAACTCTATAGCTATTGCCCGTTAACATTTTACAGAGGTACTAATTCGAGAACAACCAACCCAGATTATTTTAAGATAAATCAGCCACCATCTATAGGATAGACCTTAAAGCTAAAATTACTCAACTCACAAGTCTTTCTAGGTGGTCAAAGGACTAATAAAATGTTAATGTCTATAAAATGTCTAATATATCTCATTGTCAGAAATTTCTTCAAGGGAAAAATGTTACTATTAAATATGCTTGTCTAATGTCTTGGTTTTTATAATGAAAATAAGTAACTGTTGAGATTGGCTTGCTGAGTGTTTAAGATCAAGACTTAAAACTAAAATTAAATTAAAGGGCCAAGAAAACCAGTATTTGGCTCTTGCCTTCTGAGTCAGCCTGAATCCAAGAAATGAGGGAACTTCTCTAAAAAGCTCTACATCTCTAGGCCACAGGACCTCCTGATCAGGGAGATTGCTGAGACCATTGGAGAATCAAAAAGCCAGTCAAGTGCCATACTATGAAGAGGAAGGTCACTGAAAAAGGGAACTGTCCCTCATGTTTCCCGGCGAAGCCACATGGTCAGCGCCAGACCTCGACCTATTCTAGCACAAATGGCACTAACAGAACTCAAAGCTGTTCCCAAGTTCCCCACGAGTAAACTCAGGTGGCTCTTAACATTGATAAGAACAAGAGTCAATTGGACCTGCTTCATCCTAAACACTTAGCAAAACCATAACATACCCATTCCTGGGCATTAAAATACATATATATATAATTTAATGTAACATACACACATTAGCTTTCCAAAATACATACAACTGGAGCTGGGGTTGTGGCACAGTGGTAGCGTGCTCGCCTAGCATATGTGAGGCACTGGGTTCGATCCTCAGCACCATGTAAAAAATAAAATAAAGATATTCTGTCTGCCTATAACTAAAAAATAAATATTAAAAAAAGGAAAAGATTCTTAGGCAGGAATGCAATAACTATCAAGAGAAACTGCCAAAGTCAAAGGTTTTTAATCAGTTTATGGCCTACTGAGCTTCTTAACCTACACTTAATGTTGACTAATACAATTTTCTAGCCCTAATTGATAAAATAAAGGGATCTCTACTAAACAGAAGTCATACCAATAAAAAGGGATATTTTACAAAGTCAGATGATATTAAACTAACTTAACTACATATTAAAGATAGACATCTGTAACATTAAAAAATTAAATACTGTGTTTACATGCCTCGTCCTCTCCAGCCTTATTATGGGAACAAATTCTTAGCCCTTATACTTCCTAATGAGAGATTATTTCTTGATCAGAATCTAGGGAACTTATATACAAATGTTCCCTCATTCACATAACCATCCAGGAGTAAGAAAAAGAACTCCAACATCATCTAGATACAATCGCCCATCCTAAGATGCAATTGCCCCTCCTGAAACAGACCTCTTCATGGATGGTCCTAATATATCAGGGCCTTCAGTTCAGCTTCTCAATTTACCCATAGTTAATAACATTTCAGACTGCTCCCTCTGTACAGGATTGGATAATAACTGATTCCCATTGGTGTTCCTCTCAATACCTCAAACTGACCCCAAGGGCCCCTCCCTCCAGCCTTTGAGGAAGTACCTCTTTTCATACACTTCCTCTGGTCCAGCTCCTTATGACCAGATCATTAAAGTCTCTTCCCCAACCTTTGTTCTGCCAAAATTTCTTTTCTAGTACAATGATGCCCTAAGAAAATCTAAGCCTCAATATGCCCTTCATCTTTTGTGTTCCCTCCACCTTGATTCCTCAATTAACTCTATGCAGCCAGGCTAAATTAATATGGTTTGTTACCACCTCCCTCTCAGGGCAAGACAAACTGTCTTCCAACCACTAGTAGTTAAACTCACTCTGGCCTTCTCACTTCCTGCCTTCAAGCTGAAGGCAGAAGGACTTGGTTATCGGTAACCACTATTCAAAGGCTTAAACAACAACTTCAAAAAGCCAGAGGCATTGGCCACCTCTTTCGCCTCCCTACCATGGCAGATAACATCTATTGCCCAAGTTTCATTGCAGGACCATCAAGCCATACACCTCCTAACAGCAGACAAAGGAGAAACATGCCTATTCCTGAAAGAAAAATTCTGCTGCTATATCAACGAAAATGAAATAATCAAGGAAAATATCAACATCCTCCGTCATTTGAATAAAAATAAGTCAGGTTTGATAGAAAACATCAAACTCCTTTAGGATCTGACTGATCAGATGTCAGTAACCCCAAAGAGATAAGTTCATGGGTTTTCTTTTCAAAATTCCCCTGTATAGTGTACTTTTCCTGATTTGCCTCCCCCTGCCATGTCTGTTCAAATTTATTCGATCTCAAATCCAGCAGGTTTCTAATCAGACATTTAATCAGCTTCTCCTCAGGGACCTTCTGATTCTCAAGGAGGACAATGACTCGCCTACAACTGTTTCCTGAGACTCTACTCCAGGATTCCTGGCTCCTGCCTCCACACCTACACTCAGGGAATTGGCCCCACCAGCTGGCAATGCTGTGGCTGCAAGGCACCTTTCAGATGTCTCACCTTGGGAGACCCTAACCTTTGGGGCCTGGGTGCTCTACCTTCTTCCCCTACCCCCCATCCCGCTCAACAGACATCGCCCCAAATCCGCTCGAAGTAGCCAGAAGAGCCAACTTGTCCCTGTTCCCATCCTTATAAAACCAAAAATGGGGGAATGTAAGGTAAAATCCCCATACCGTTTGGGCCCCTCCCCTCTCTAAAGCCAAGGCAGTTCCCCGGCAGTTTCCCGCTGGAGAGAACAAAGCCTGGCTGCTCAGGTTACCTTTTTAGCCACATCAAAGAAGATCACCGCCGCTTATCTATCGTGCCAGTTTTAAAGTGACCAATCCATAGCTTGCCACGCGTTTTGTAGTGGGCCCTATAAATTCCCTGTCCCACATCCCCTCTGCCCTTTTCCTCCTTCCTCCTCCTGGGCGCCCACCCCTCCTGAATAAAGATCTCCTGGCTGCATGAGGTGTGTCGTGTGGCTGGCCGATACCCTAACAGATACTGAGTCTTAAAGGAAATGCCCATGGACCACTGAAATGCAAAAAGCACAGCTGTAAATCTTGAAGGACATACCCTTGGCCCCCACCCTTGTAAAATGAAGGGAATCTGCAAGTGCAGGGAAACTGGCATAAAATCCGTGCAGCTCCACCTCTAAACTGGCCCCTAAATACAGCCCTTCTATAAACATTGGAGCCTCAACCCCAGGAGGGGCTTTTCACTCTCAGAATGGCCTGCATTCTCCCTTAAATGTGTATCTACTTCCTAAATAAATTTCTTTCTATGCCCTTGTCTGGCACCTGCTGAAATTCTTTTCCTGCACCCATGCCAAGAACCCCGCTGGTCCTGAGTCGAATTCTCCCTCCTCTCTGGGAAATCCTTGGAGCCTTATTCAGAGACATCTCTACTCCCATGACAGACAGGCAATCACGAGAGAAAGGAAACCTTCAGAAGATAATCTGCCTTTCATTTCAAGATTGGGCCATGGCCAGCGTCTACTTTCTAAGGAGTCATTGGAAAGTATTGACAAGAAGTGAATTTGTTACTGCAGCTGTACCCACCAGCTGACCGATCGGCTATGGACTCTTGGACATGAATGCTGGCCTGCACCAATCACTGTAGATTTTTGCCTTTCTAATCCCAAACACTTTGTTCTCTCTTCAGAACACATAGTCAGTTTTACCCAAATCTAGGTGTCCTGGATTACAATTCCTAAAACCCCCGATAAAGTCCTTTAGTACTTAAAATAAAATAATGAAATGTTTTGAGTCCAGAAATCCAGAGCAAGTTTATGAAGTAGGGAAAGGGAAATGAAATTGTTGTTTTATCTCTGAAAAAATAATATATTAAAGGGAAGGGGACACAGTGGTTTTGCGGCTTCCGTGAGGAGGGAACAATAAGAAATGTCAAAGGCAGCTGGGCCTGGTGGCACATGCCTGTAATCATAAGCTACTTGGAGGCTGAGGCAGGAGGATCACAAGTGTGAGGCCAACCTGGGAAATTTAGCAAGGCCCTGTCTCAAAATAAAATAAAAAGGGATGGGGAAGTAACTTGGCAGGAGAGTGTCCCTGGACTCAGTCCCCAGTACTGAAAAAAAAAAATACATATCTCATAAATAATAGGAAGAATTCCGGGCAGAACAGAGAATTTCCCCAGGTTCTGGAATGAGTGGCCAGGGAAATTGGAAGCATTTGCTTCCCCAGGGAATTTTCTACTCTTCTTTTACAAACAGTGAATAGAAGCAATTAAACAAAAACAAAAACAAAACAAAACAACAAAACAACAACAACCAAAAATAGCAGCCATAGAAAAAGTCACATTAAGGAGAGACAAAAGAAAAGAATGTAAGAATGAAAGTCAATTTAAGAAAAACAATGCAAGCCCCTGGAGTGGAAAAACACCTGTAAAGTACTACATTGAAACTTAAAAATACTGTTAATCTATAATTCTACACCCAGGTGATTTTTTTTTTTTTTTTTTTTTTTTTTGTACACAGGGATTAAACCCAGGGTCACTTAATTTCTGAGCCACATTCCCAACCCTTTTTTTATATTTTATTTAGCAACGGGGTCTCGCTGGTTGCTTAGTGCCTCACTAAATTACTGAGGCTGGGTTTGAATTCATAATCTTCCTGCCTTAACCTCCTAAAATGCTGTAGTACAGGTGTGCACCACCTTGCCTGGTGAGAAATATCTTTCAAAACCAAAGGGAGAAGACTTTTTTCAGGCACACAAAAGCTGAAAGACCCACATGATAAAAAATGTTAAAGGGCCTCTTTCAAGTAGAAGGAAAGTTTCACCAGCAAAATGACCATACTACCAAAAGCTACAGATTTAATGCAATTCCTATTAAAATTCCAATGATTTTCTTCACAGAAATAGAAAAAATAGTCATGAAATTCATTTGGAAAAAATAGGAGGCCCAGAAGAGCCACAGCAATCGCAAGAAAAGTGAAGCAGGAAGCATCACAATACCAGACCTTAAATTATACTACAGAGCTATAGTAACAAAAACAGCATGGTACTGGAACTAAAACAGATATGAAGACCAGTGGAACAGAATAGAAGACACAGGTACAAACTCACATAAATATAGTTATCAAACTAGACAAAAGCACCAAAAGCATCCACTGGAGAAAAGATAGCCTCTACAACAAATTGTGCTGGGAAAACTGGAAATCCATAGGTAGCAGAATGAAATTTAGCCCCGATCTTTCACCCTGCACAAAACGCAACTCAAAGTGGATCAAGGATCTAGGCATTAGACTATAGACCTTGCACCTACTAGAAGGAAATGTATGCCCAACTCTCCATTATGTCAGCTTAGGAACTGACTTTTTCAATAAGACTGCTAAAGTGCAAGAAGTAAAATCAAGAATCAATAAATGAGATGGTATCAAGCTAAAAAGCTTCTTCACAGCAAAGGAAACAATCAAGAACATGAAGAGAGAACCTACAGAATGGGTGAAAAATCTGTACCACCTGCACTTCAGACAGAGCATTAATCTTCAGGATAGAGGGCTGGGTGGTGGCAGTGGTAGAGCACTTGCCTAGCATGTTGGAGGCACGGGGTTCAATCTTCAGCACCACATATAAATAAATAAAATAAAGATACATCGATAACTTAAAAACATTAAAAAAAATCTCCAGTAGGGGCTGGGGTTGTGGCTCAGTGGTAGAGCACTTGCCTAGCATATGTGAGGCACTGGGTTCGATTCTCAGCACCACATATAAATAAAATAAAGGTGCATTGACAACTAAAAAATATTTTTTAAAAAATCTCCAGGATATATAAAGAACTCAAAAAACTTAACATCAAAAAACAAATAGGACTGGGGTTGTGGCTCAGTGGCAGAGAGCTTGCCTAGCATGTGTGAGGCACTGGGTTTGATCCTCAGCACCACACATGAAAAAATAAATAAACAAAATAAAGGTATTAAAAAAATGACATGTTTAAAAAAAAAACAGCTGGGCGTGGTGGCACACACCTTGGTGGCACACACACTCCCAGCACTTAGGGAGGCTGAGACAGGAGAATCGCGAGTTCAAGAGTTCAAAGCCAGCCTCAGCAATGGCGAGGCGCTAAGCAACTCAGTGAGACCCTGTCTCTACGTAAAACACAAAATAGGGCTGGGGATATAGCTCGGTGGTTTGATCCCCAGTATCAACTCCCCCCCCAACAAAAGAAAATAACAACAACAAATAACTGCCAGGTAAGGTGGCACACGCCTGTAATCCCAGAGGCTTGGGAGGCAAAGGCGAGAGGATCGCAAGTTCAAAGCCAGCCTTAGCAACTTAGCAAGGCACTAAGCAACTCAGTGAGACTCTGCCTCTAAATAAAATACAAAATAGGGGTGGGGATGTGGCTCAGTGGTTGAGTACCCCTGAGTTCAATCCTCGGTAACCCAACAACAAATAACCCAATCAATAAATGGACAAAGAACTGAACAGGCACTTCACAAAAGAAAAAATACGACAAATACATGAAAAAATGTTCCACATCTCTAGCAATTAGAGAAATGAGCCAGGTGTGGTGGCGCAAGCCTGTAATCCCAGCACTTAGGGAGGCTGAGACAGGAGAATCGTGAGTTCAAAGCCAGCCTCAGCAACGGCGAGGTGCTAAGCACTCAGTGAGACCCTGTCTCTACATAAAACACAAAATAGGGCTGGGGATGTGGCTCAGTGGTCAAGTGCCCCTGGGTTCAATCTCCAGTACCAAAAAAAAAAAAAAGATTAGAGAAATGCAAGTTAAAACTACACTGAGATTCCATCTCACTCTAGTCAGAATGGCAATTAACAAGAATACAAGTAATGATAAATATTTGTGAGGATGTGGAGAAAAGGGTACACGCACACATTGCTGGTAGGACTACAAATTGGTGCAACTACTCTGGAAAGCAGAATGGAGATTCCTCAGAAAACTTGGAATGGAACTACCATTTGACCTAGGTATTCTACTCCTCAGTTAATACCCAAAGGACTCAAAATCAGCATATTATGGTGACACAGCCACATCAATGTTTATAGGTGCTCAATTCACAATAGCCAAGCTATGGAACCTACCTAAGTGTCCTTAAACAGATGAATGGATAAAGAAAATGTGGTATATATGCCCAATGGAATATTACTCAGCCATAAAGAAGAATGAAATTATGGCATTTGCCAGAAAATGGATAGAAGATTATCATGTTAAGTGAAATAGGCCAATCCCAAAAAGCCAAATGTTGAATGTTCTCTCTGATATTCAAATGCTAACATTTGAATAAAGTGAAGGGAGGAGAACAGAAGTTCTTTGGATTAGACAAAGGGGAATGAAGGGAAGGGGAAGGAAATGGGAATATGAAATGCAATAGAATGAATCAAACATAACTCTCGTATGTTCATATATGAATACGTGATCAGTGAAGCTCCACATCATGTACAACCATAAGAATGGGATCCTAGTTAGAATAAGCTATACTCCATGTATGTATAATATGTCAAAATACACTTAACTGTCATGTATACATAAAAAGAATCAATTAAAAAAAAGTGACACCAAATGAAATATATATCTACACAATGGAATGAAATGTTAACTGTAAAGGTAAACATAAAAGACTTTGTTTTATATATATATTTCTTTAAAAGATATTCAATTGCTTAGAGCAAAAAGAATAACAGTGCCTTGTTAGAGTTATAGTTGTGCACCAGTAATGATGGGCTGCATAAACAATGGTGGTCTCCTTAGGTTGTATCATCTAGTGATGGCTTGATCATCTTGGTTTGTGCAAGTACACTCTCTGATGTTCTCATAACAACAAAATTGTCTTACAATGCATCTCTTTCTTTTTTTTGGTACTGGGGATTGAACACAGGGATACTCAACCACTGAGCCACATCCCCATCCCTATTTTGTGTTTTATGTAGAGACAGGGTCTCACTGAGTTGCTTAGTGCTTTGCCGTTGCTGAGGCTGGCTTTGAACTCGCGATCCTCCTGTCTCAGCCTCCCAAGGTACTGGGATTATAGGCGTGCACCACTGCGCCCGGCAACGCATTTCTTACATCAAGCAACAAATGACTGTAGTAGTCCAATGTATGACAAGAGGCACTAGAGGTTAGGACTTCAACTTTTTCCTCCTCCTTCTCTTACTTCTCCTCCTCCCCTCCCCCCCCTCCCCTCCCCCCTCCTCCTCCTCCTTGCGATGCTTTACCAGTGAGCTATATCCCCAATCCTTTTTATTTTTTATTTTGAGACAGAGTCTTGTTAAGTTGCTTAGAGCCTTGCTCAGTGACAAAGTGCCTCTGGGTTCAATCCCCAGGACCAGAAAAAAAAAAAGTCCATAATGACAGTTGGAGATTTCAGTACTCCTGTGTAATCATTAAAGCAACTATTTAGAAAACTAGTAAAGAATATGAAAGTTGAACACTACCAACCAACTTTATCTACTTGACATTTATAAAATACTCCACCCACCCCCAGCAGAATATATATTATTTTTAAGAGCACATGGAAAATTTACTAAAATAGACCACATCTTGGGCTATAAAATAAATCTGGGTCATAAATATAAATTTAAAAGAGTCCAAATGATACAACAAACATTCTATGACCACAATGGAATGAAAGTAGAAATCAAGAAGATACTTAGAAAATACCCAAATATTTACAGACTACATCATATACTTCTAAATAACCCATGGACTAAAAGAAAAATCAAAAAGACAATTAGTAATTATTTTGAACTGAATGAAAATACTAGGTATCAGATTTTGTGATTCAGGTTTAGTCATAGCTGTTGACAAGTTAGAAAACTAGTAGTGATGTTAGTACAGTTGACTTTGATGAGAGGAAATCCAACATAACTTTTTTAAAAAAATATATTTTTAGTTGTCAATGGGCCTTTATTTATATTTATCTATTTATATGTGATGCTGAGAATCGAACCCAGTGCCTCACACATGCTAGGCAAGTGCTGTACCACTGAGCCACAACCCCGCCCCCCAACATAACTTTTGTCCCTGTTATCTCCACCATTTTATTCAAGAACTCATGGATCACAAACTAGGATGACTGGGAAGGAAACTGATTGATGCCTACCTGATAAATCATCTCGTTAACCTCTTTATTAAGGCTGTTCTCTCTAGTGATCCCCCTTGGTTGAGATTAACATGGACAAATTGCTTAGAATGCAGAATTTTGCTAAATTTCTTTCTTTTAGCTCTTTCCTCTCCTTTGCCTCTGCTCATGAGTGCAGAGCCCCTCAGGTTAAGTATCTTTAGGGACGAAACTGTGCTTATTGTGGGAGGAAGAAATGAATTCAGTCATTGGGCTGTGCAGAATGGTCGAGAGAAACTGGAAGCCATTCTATAAACAAATTCCAGACATTACTTATTTCAGCCTCACTCCTCAACCCTGTTCTCTGAGGTCTCTAGCACCTCCAGATTCCTGCAAGTAATTTGACCAGCTTCTTACATTAGCTAGCTCTCTAGGCTATCAGTTGGCAACATTCTGGTTTTTTTGTTTTTTTGTTTTTTGTTTTTGTATCAGATTTGCACTCAGGGTTACGTGACCTCTGAGCCACATCCCCAGCCCTGTTTTTGTGTTTTATGTAGAGACAGGGTCTCACTGAGTTGCTCAGCGCCTTGCCATTGCTGAGGCTGGCTTTGAACTCGCTATTCTCCTGTCTCAGTCTCCCAAAGTGCTGGATTACAGGTGTGCACCACCGTGCCTGGCTAATATTCTGTGTTTTTCTGTCAGTCATCATCTGGTTTCTTCCTCCCAAATATTTGTGAGATCCCATGTATAGATCAGGAAGTAGAGCTAATAAACACACAAAATCCTTTTGCTATGCTTAACTTGGACTCCCTATTAACCTACTGTTTTACCAAGAAAAATGTTTTCCCTTATTTCTGTACAGTCATGCATTGCTTCCCAATGGGGATATTTTTCATGAAATGCACTTTTAGCTGATTTTGTCATTGTGCAAATATCACAGAATGTACTTACACAAACCTAGATGGATCAATCACTCAACACAATCTCTTGATACAATCAAGAGATGTGTTAGACAATATATGAGGCTGCCAGTGTAACACAAGTGACTTTACAATAAAATTTTTAAAAAAATAAATAGAATGAGTACACTCTGAAATGACAATAAAGTATGGTATAATAAATACATAATTCATTAATAGTCATTTATCATCATTAGCAAGTATTATGTACTGTACATAATTTTATATGCTAAATATTTTTATATGACTGGCAGGAAAATTGGTTTGCCTGCATCAATATCACCACAAACATGAGTAATAATGTGTTGTGCTCTGACATAAGAATGTCTACAGTTTTGAGCCGGGCATGGTGGTACAGGCCTGTAATCCCAGTGGCTGGTGAGGCTGAGATAGGAGAATCATGAGTTCAAAGCCAGCCTCACCAATGGTGAGGTGCTAAGCAACTCATTATCTCTAAATAAAACACAAATAAATAAATAAAACACAAAATAGGGCTGGGGATGTGGCTCAGTGGTCAAGTACCCCTGAGTTCAATGCCCAGTACCAAAAAGAAAAAAAAGTCTACAATGTTGCTAGGTGGCAGAAAAATTTCAGCTCCCTTATAATCTTATGAAACCACTGTCATACAATAACCCATTGTTGACTGAAAATCATTATATGGGACATGAGTGTATTTTACATGTAGTTTGTTACTACATTAACTACTTTAGTAGATTAAAAAATATCCATCTCTATGACCCTGGCAGATTGTATTGATGTCATGACTCCAGCTTGGAGAACTAACTAGGAGGCTGTATAGATAGTTAATAATATGGGCCCGTCCTTGAGTGTGACTTAGGTGGGGAGAATTCGTTGGTGAGGAATTTGGAAAAACTTTGAGGAAGCACCCTCAAGGTTATCATTCGGATCCATCTGGTGC